>JAKCPI010013346.1:0-10921 GCA_023213315.1 Euborellia annulipes | reverse complement strand
TGGTCGATCCCATAAATTTCTAAAAATGAAATTTCTTGAAAGTTCTATTTTTTACTTTCTCTAACCCTATATATGAAATATATATACAGAGAAAGTATTGAAATCATGTCACAAATTCGATGTCCAGATCCCAATGAATTTACATGTTTTGAGGTCCCCCGAGTTCAAAAAAGTGAGTCCCGGAAATTGGTCTGTCTGTGTGTAACGATTTTTAGCATGAAGGAATTGAGCAACCGGAAATTTTATATTTAAGTTAGGTACCCCCTCGAACACCTGAAAATAAGCTTTTAAATAAAATCGGCCAAAAAGTACTAATGATGCACTTTTTCAGTATTTTTTCGATTTTCTCAAAAATTCGCTGCAACGATTTTTTTTTTTTAATTCATAAATCAACTATTTTTTAGATGCTCTTAAAACCATGTATATTCTCATTTTGCCGTTGAAATCTTCTGAAGACCACTTTCCTCCTGTACATCATAGGAAAGATAGGAGAAATGGTTGCCATGGTAACATGGTAAATCTTTTTTCTTTTTAGAATAAAACTCATATAAATCGATTATTATTTAGATGCCCTAAAAAGTATCTCAGTAATATTTTGTGAAAATTGTTTGAAGTACACTTTATTATATTTAATTTTGTTTATTATTTATTATTAAGGTATTTTAATTATTTAATTAAATTTTATTAATATTAAAATTCCTGATCAATAGTTATTGTCTTCATGTAGCTTCTTATCTCTTTTCTAAACTCTATGCCTTCATAGATACTCTTTGGTCTTTTTCTATACTCGTTGTGTCAAGTTGAAATTGGTCTTGTGATATTCTGACGTTTAATTTTTTTTTGTGTTGTGTTCTCTCCTTGCCTTCAATATTCTCATCGAAATTTTCTTCTCAAATGTGTGAGTAGCATTTATAAATAAATAAATATTAATATTTTAATAAAATTTATTGGTAGATTTAATTATTAATAAGGTTACTTTTGATAAATGACAGCACTCATCCGTAGACACATTCATTCCAGACAAATACACAACAGAATTCCTTAATTATATTATTTAATTAATTAGTACAAATTTAAAATTATATAATTCCTGATTTATTATGCCATGGATTTACGATTGATTATATTTTTAATATAATTTGGGGCTATAAACATACAAACACACCTTCACAGAAACCTAATCACTTTTCTTAAATTTTCGAATTAACAAATTTTTTTTATCTAGGGAATTGTTATAATGTGGGGAAATGATAAACTGACTCCTCACTCAGAAAAATATTTGCTTCCATTTATCGAAAATAACATTATTAATCATTTAATTTACTAAATATAATATTTTGAGGCTTCTAATAATTTTATCATGAGAGCTTTCAAAAAAAATTTTTTTTTTTAAATTTACTGGTATATAAGCTTATTTTATTTTATTATCAATCTTATTTTAATATTTAATTAAAAGCCTATTTGTTCTTTTTATATTCAAGAGACTCATTCATTTGAATTTAACTTTTCTTCCCCATTATTTTAATTTAAACCAAATCACTTCATCATGATATAAATTTACCTAGTATATATCTATCATATAAGATTATATTTTGATGAAATAGTAGGCACCAGGAAAATGGGATTTTTTGAATATTTTATAAATATTATGCTTAATTGGGGTAACTTCTAGTGTTAATATTAAAGAAGCAGTTTTCTTATATGATTATTTCATTGTTTTATTTTTTTTTTTTTTTTTTTTTTACAATACACAACAGAATCACGCAATTATATTATTTAAATAATTCTTGATTAATTGTAGGCACCCAGGAAAATGGGATTTTTTATGTGTTGGGAATTTTTTGAAAATTCATATATCTAAGCTTACATCTCGATACAAAAAAACTTCGGTAAGAGAAAGTTGTGTTCTGTGCGTTAATCACACCAGAATTTTTTCTCATTTTATTTTGGATAGAAATACCTGCTCATTAAATTCTCTCTTTTTTTTTCTTTCTATGCCGAATACTCATTAGATATTATAATTAAATTCTAATGATCACTTTATTAGTCCCTTTAACTATTCATCTAAAGTCAAACCCCTCACTTATTTTCTAGCTAATTCTTATTACTTCTTTTTTTTACTTCTTTCATGCACGAAGGCAGTCAATCTAATATCTCTAAAGCCGATCTCTAAGACTCTAGCAATTTGTCTTTAGCGGCTAAAAAAAAGTAATCATTTGCTTTTTCTTCCTTGTTACAATTCTATTTTTGTTTGAGTCCGATAAAGTAAAGTAATGTTTTTATTTCAATTTTTTTTTATTCTTTTTAATTACTTGTTTAGAGGAATTTAAAGTAGCGGGTGGTTCAAAAAATTCTAAAAATGTTTTACCTTATATTGAAAAAGTATTGCGATTATATAAAAAATTCGATGTCGAGATGTTGTTGGGAATATGTTTTGAGGTCCTCTGAGTCCAAAAAAGTAAAAAGTGGACCCGGCAAATTGGTCTGTGTGTAAAGTATATCAGTAAGTTTATTCGAGAAAATTGTTATATACTTCATACACATGTACTTTTTTCGAATTTCTCAAAATTTTAGGTAGCGATTTTGATGAAAGTTCATAAATCAACTATTTTTTAGATGCTCTTTAAAAAGTATATAAATAAGTTTTTTCATGAAAATTGTTTGAAGTACACTTTACTGATGTACTTATTTAGTTTTATCGAATTTCTCAAAATTTTGGGCAACAATTTTGATTAAAGTTCATATATCAACTTATAGATGCTCTTTAAAATGTATATTAAGGTGCGTGTCTCGGGGTGCTAATTTTGGGGGATTCCAGCGGCCACAATTTTGAAGCTATCGACCTCAAATTTTTTTAAATTAAAGCTATTTAAAATATCTACAACTTATAGAAGCCCTTTTTTTGAATTTCAAAAAAATAATTTTTTTTTTAGATTAATCGCATTAAATAAAAGATATTTTTAAAATATTCGCTCTATATTTTATAGATAATTAAATTAGTAATCGTTGTGTTAAAAAATAATTAATTTTTTACCCTTAATTAATTAGCTGGAATCTTTAAAAATGAAATGGAATAAATCCCTTGTATTCTTATGGGAAACACTAACGCCATCTCTTGCCGCCTCGAGTAACTCGGTAGTGAATCGTCTTCTAACGGCTTTTCGAGACGCGCACCTTAATAAGTTTTTTCTCAAAACGTGTTTGAAGTACACTTCACAGATGTAGTAGGGCTATTTCAGATTTTTACTTTTTTCAAATGGAAACATTCATAGCTCAGCATCATCTATGAAACGCAAAAAGTTTTGAACTAAGGTGCTATGGGAAACTAAATATATTTAGACACCAAAAAATCTGCTGTGCGTTATTCACACCAGATTTTTTATTTTAATTACTTGTTTAGAAGAAAGAAAATAGCGGGTGGTTCAAAATATTTTTCCTAAATTTTCCATTAAAACCATTAGGATCCCCTTATAAACTAATTAATAAGCAATATAATTTAGGAAAATTCGGTATGGGAATCGAAATTAGGACTTCTATATGAATTTGAGATTGAATTGAACGTTGTGCGTTCTGCTTCAATATTCACGTTTTTTTTTTCAAGAGCAACTTATTTCAAGAAATACTTATTCCCAATCGAATGTAGTTTATTTATAATGCATCCTTGGCAACTAAATAAAATTGGCTGCTCATTCGCTTTTCATTTTCTCTCTGTTTATGATGGCGCTTGTTTGGCTAAGAATCAATCAAACTACTGCTATAATAATCTCTCTGTTTTACTTCTACGAATCAAATAGCGAATTAATTAAATAAGACTTTCCGGATTCTTTATATAAAAAGAATAATATTTTTTCATTTATATATAATAGTTTATGGAGAGAAGGGAAGATCGTCATTGCGTGACTGGAGACGCATTTATATAATTACAAAGCATAAAATTGTCTACTAAATTTTTTCTTTTTTTTAACACTTTTTCTCTCTTCACACTCACACTCACACACACATTCACACAGTCTTCGGCAGCTCATCACCATTTGGTGTCCAAATGGCTTAAGGGGGCTGGGGAGCAAAGTAGTTACGCATGTTTTTCTCGATAAGATGGCGTAATGTGTCATAAAAGTATGCCCAAAAATCAAGTAATTCAAAAATTTGCCAAGAGATGTCAGAATGGTAGCTAATAATATTTAATGCATTTGGTTTTTTTTTTTTTTTTATAAAAAACATTCACACTTTTTTCTCATTCACACTCACACTCACACACACATTCATACAGTCTTTTCGGCAACTGAGGCCATATAAGACTTCTTACGATATCCGTTATTAATAAATATACATATATGGGGTCCAGGCATTCTTATTTAAGCCATTTGGTATCCAATTGGCTTAAATAAAATCATCGGACTGCCTGGGGTCCGAACCCGCGACGTTTGGTATATGAGGTTAGCACGCTAACATCTACGCCATGCCCCGAGGGCAATGCATTTGGTTGATTTTCATTGATCTTTTAACAATAAATACTTTATAAATGTTATTATATATTATGTATCTTTTATAAAAGCATAAAAATATATAAATATAGGCCAGATATAGGCTAATACTATTCGACTGTTAGACTAGCCTGCCATCTATTGCAAGAATGCTGAACTAATTTGACAGTTGGTTTTTAAATAAATCATCTAAGCCTATTTTAAAAATTTCTTAATTAATGTGTGATTAATAATAACAATAAATTCATTTTTTTATTTAAAAAAAATTAAAAATTATTGGGACTGATTGTTTTTTTGTATTTGCTTGATAACAAAAAAATTAATTACGATAATTTTTTAATAAGTTATTAAAAAAATTATAGCTCGATGTCCCAATAATCTCTTATGAATTTAATTCATTAAAAAAAACCGCATTGAAAAATTCCTTATAATAGTCTAGTTTTTTTTAAAGTACGTTTAGACGTCGCTCCTGGAAGCCCGCGGGCAATTTTTTAATTTATTGTTGAACATTTTTTTTCTTTTTTGTACCGACTAACTGAAGTCTTAAAGATAAATAATCAGGCGAAACACCCAAAATGAATCTGAATAAGTGCATAGTAGGCTAATTAAAAACTACTGCAGAATAAACTGTCGAAACGTTGAAATTTTTTCTGATGGACTAGTTAGTCACAACAACATAAGAAAGAGAAAAAAAATTATTCTAAGTATCTATGATAATATGGAATTAATTAACACCTATGTTTATAAATAGGTAGAATACAAATTAAGATAAGAATCAAATGCGTCCCTTGTTAAGAAAAGCAAAAAGAGAAAGAATAATTGACGAAATTTAAATGAATATATTCAAGAGAAGGGAATAAAAATAAAATAATATATGAAGTGATTTCACTTTTCCCCCTTCATTGTTATGCATTTTGAATTTATATGGAGGCGAGAAAGAGGGGGAGGGTTGAGATTAAATTGAAAGAATTTTTCTTTTGTGAAGTTGAACAGCTGTTCAAGTCACTCTCTTCCCTCTTTGGTGGAAATAATAATAATTATCATAAGAAAAGAAATATCATCAAAATAATCATTTATAAGTCATAATAATTTTTAAAACTACAAAGAAAAGAATTTTATTTACCTTTCAATAGTGACGAGAATTATAATAAAATTGTCGAATACTAAACGTACACCAATTCAGCAAAAATGTTTTCAAACAAAAAGTTTTTGCCTAAAACTGTTTTTTTCAATGCGAATACAAAGGAGACAAAACACAATTGGACATGATTCGACATCATTGAACAAAATGTTTTGTCATTGAGCGTTTTGCTCAATCAGTGTTCGTTGGCATTGAGCAAAACATTTTGTCTGAAAACGTTTTTAATCAGAGCAAAATGTTTTGTCATTGAGCGTTTTGCTCATTCGGTGGGCGTTGGCATTGAGCAAAACGTTTTGCTCTTGGACAAAACGTTTTGTCCAAAAACGTTTTTGCTCAATTGGTGTCCGTTTGGCCTTATACGTCATTTTACTCGATCTTATTCTTCTTTCCCCAAGATGCGGGGTCGGTGGGTCGTATTCTTAAAAAAAGTATATTTTATATACTATCAGTATCAGACAAGAGTATCCATTGGCTATAGATCTGATTCAGCCCTTTTTAGAGAGCTTAGCGACATAATTCGAGAAATGATATTAATTTATTAATGTTTTTTTGATAAGATTGATTAATTAAATGAACCCTGTTACGCATTAGTGTGTCAAGCGCCAGAAAATTAACATTACATTTTTTTGTTTTGGATTATATATAATTTTTTTTTGTCAATTGTGCAAGTAACATTAAATATTTATTTATTTATTTATTTATTTGGAATAAACACTCTCTTACAGATTTAAATCCATTTAAAAAAGAGCATACAATAACAATAACAATAACAATAAAAAAATCAAAATGTAAAGGATATAAATTTTTATAAAGATAAGGAAAAAGGAAAAAAAATAAAATAAAATAAACAAAAAATAAAACAAAATAATACATATATATCGGCTTATAAGCTCATTTCAAAAGGTCCGCTAGATTTCTCTTCTATTATATTCAACTATCATTTTAAAAATGGGAGATTTTTCCCTTATGTTGGTTCTCGACCTTCCTAGGTAGAGAAGACCTCTCTGCCGAGAATTAAATGCAGGCACCCTGAAGGCAATTTTGGCCAACAGATCACCACAGTCCCAACAGTCACATAACAATTTATTTAAATTGTTTATGGCGTCGTCTCCCCTTCTATCAGAGAGCGACTTGATGTCAAACAGACTAAGCAGCTGATCATAGCTGGAATAGAGATCATAATGTCCAACAGATTTATAGAAGAGAAATCTCACGAACCTCTTCTGAACTTGCTCAAGTGCATTTCTTTGATAAGCCGTAATAGGACTCCAAATCAACTGAACGAAATCCAGGTGAGGCCTGACAAGTGTAAAGTACAGAGACTTGATTGTGTTTATATTTGTGAAATTTCTAGAATTTCTAATTATAAAACCAAGCATTTTATAAGATTTATTCACAACAGACTGAATTTGAACATCGAAATTGAGTTTAGAGTCGAAAATGACTCCCAAATCTCTCACCAATTCAACACGTGGTAAGGGATTTGTACTTATTAAATATTTAAAGACAGTATTTGATTTCTTTTTTGTAAAGCTCATCACAGAGCATTTGCTAATATTCAAATCCATACTGTTCGAGGCGCACCAGTTTGCGATCCTTTCTAGATCCTCCTGCAGTTTCAAACAGTCAGAATAATCGCGGATGGATTTATATATTTTAATGTCGTCAGCAAATAGTAGGACTTTACTATTTCTGATAACCTTTGCGATGTCGTTGATAAATATGATAAACAAGAGGGGTCCCAGATTAGATCCCTGGGGCACTCCCGAACAAGCAGGAAATTCAAAAGATTTCTCCCGGCCAAAACTTACAGACTGCTTTCTGTCACGCAAGTAAGTTGACATAAAATTTACAAGTGATTGGGAGAAGCCATAATGATTTAATTTGGTCAACAGAATATCATGTGATACAGTGTCGAATGCCTTAGAGATATCCATGTAAATGGAATCTACCTGAAGTCCCAAATCAAGACTCTCCGCAACATAATCAGTATACAGCCCTAAGTTTGTAAAGACTGATCTTTTGGGCAAGAAGCCATGCTGGTATTCAGAGATATATTTGGATATATGATAGTAAATTTTTTTATAGAGGATGGTTTCAAATAGTTTAGCTGGTGTTGAGAGCAAGGAAATGGGTCTATAGTTCCCAATGATTCTTTTATCTCCTTTTTACTTTCTCTTAGCCTATATATGAAATATATAGAGAGAGAAAGTATTGCGATCATGTCAAAAATTCGATGTCGAGATTTTGATGGATATACATGTTTTGAGGTCCCCTGAGTCCAAAAAAGTGGGTCCCGCAAATTGGTCTGTGCGTGTGTGTGTGTGTGCGTGTGTGCGTGTGTGCGTGTGTGTGGACAGATTTTTAGCATGAAGGAATTGAGCTACCGGATTGAAATTTTATATTTAACTTAGGTACCTTCCCACACGCTCAAAATAAGCTTTTGAACAAAATCGGCCAAAAAGTACTAGTACTTTACTGATGTACTTTTTCAGTTTTTTTCGATTTTCTCAAAATTCCCTCCAAGGATTTTTTTTAAAATTCAAAAATCAATTATTTTTTAGATGCTCTTTAAAATGTATATTCTCATTTTGCCGTTGAAATCTTCTGAAGACCACTTTACTCTTGTTCTTCATAGGAAAGATAGAAATGGTTGCCATGGTAACGGAATTTAAATCTTTTTCTTTTTATTAGATTAAAAATCAATTATTATTTAAATTCCAATTTATTTTTAATTTATTTGTGTCTTTAATTGTTTCAAAGAAAACATATATGTCTCTCTCTCTCTCACTTGCAAACATTATCGTCTCTCTCTACTCTTTTTAAATTCCCTTTCCACCTTATCTTCGGATAGGAACAATGTTAATTTCCTATAGGGATTTGTATGTTAATTTCGATTCAAAAGGGGGTCCCCTTTAGAACTTTTTAGGCATTTAAAATTTTTTTTTCCAATTCTTATGAAATTTTGTATTTATTTACGAATCTATATTGTGTATAAAATGTCCAAATATGAGATTAAAATTTTGAAAAATAACCATAGTTTATTTGAAGCAGTCAACATTTAAAATGCAAGTTTGAAACTAAGGTGCTATGGGAAACTAAATATATCTCGACACAAAAAATCTGGTGTGACCAGCACAGTGCACAACTTTCTCTTACCGAAGGGTAAGAGAAAGTTGTGTGCTGTGCGCCAGTCACACCAGATTTTTTGAGTATAGGTTTTATACTAGTTATTTTCCAGATATCTGGAAATTTCTCAAGTTTTAACGATAGGTTAAAGAGATAGAATAGAGGGTCGACTAACAAATTAATACAACCTTTAAAAATATAGGGAGGGATGCCATCAGGCCCAAAAGATCTTTTTGGTTTAATTTTCTTTATATTAATATAAATTTTTTTTAGGACATATTTCATAAAAAAAATACTATTTATTATAGCATTTGAAACAATATTCCGTGCTTAACTCAATTTTTAGTTTCTTGGGGCTTGACACACTAATGCGTAACAGGGTCCAATTAAGGCATTTGAAAAATTTTGTCCGTATGGGCTAATATACATGTATCTGTGTGTTGATTGCATAGCTTAAATCAGCGTTTTCCAAACTGTGAGAGGCGCGCCTCCCCTAGGGAGGCGCGGACTAGTCTAAGGGGAGGCGCGAATATTGGCCACCAAGATCAATTTTCCAAATGTTTGCTAGTTTTATAAATAAAAAAATAAAATAATTTAGAAGATTCTGGGACGGAGTTTTTAATTAAAATAATAAATAGGAATAAATAAAAAAAATATTTTTATATAAATTTATATTTTTTAGTGCCCTCGGGGGCTTGGTGTAGGGGTTAGCGTGCTAACCTAGTATACCAAAAGTGGCGGGTTCGGACCCCCAGGCAGTCCGATGATTTTATTTAAGCCATTTGGATACCAAATGGCTTAAATAAAAATGCCTGAACCTCCAATAGATATATTAAACATTCGAGTATCGTTTAAAGTCTTAAATGGGCTAAGTTGCCGAAAAGACTGTGTGTATATGTGTGTGAATTTGAAAAAAAGTGTGACTGTAAAAAAAAAAAAGATCGGATTAGGGGTTGCAAAATTGAAAATAATGTTTTTTAAATTTATTTTAGCTAAATCGAAGCCAAATAATTAGAAAAGATTCAAAAAATAGCGTTGATTATTATTTTGATTAGGGGGGGGGATGATGGGTTGATTATTTAAGAAAGGCCTTGGAATATTCCAAATCACTTGTTGACATTTTTTTCCATCTTTAAATACAGTTAGATTAGAGCAAACGGTATTTTTTTACTTTTAATAAAAAGGGAATTGTTATTTTCATCTATTTTATTCCTATACAAACAGAGAGAGACAAGTCTTATCTCTCGTTCAGTCGAGCGCGTGGCCGAGATGCAGGCGCTGCCTTCTTTTTGTGTTTAAAGTGAATCAAAGTGAATAATTAATATAGTGTAACCCACCCTGACCTCACCGTCAACCAGCACACCCTCTTGAGAATCTTATTAAAGGTAATTATTATGCATTTTATCGTTGAAAAAAAAAAAAAATTATAGAAACAAATAATTTGACTGCGAAAAACGATTCTTTTGAATATGAAATTAAATATTTTGTATTTCACGAAGGATAGAGGGTAAATATAAGCTGTTGAAAGGGGGAGGGGAAGTGTAGGTGTCATTGAAAAAAAATTAGTTTTTTATTTTTTATTTATTTATTTATTTTTTACTTTTTTTTAAAGACCTTCTCATTCACACTCACACTTAAAATTATTTATAAATGTATTCAAATTATTTTGAGAGTAATTTCGCGTTGAAGGCTCGCATTTCCTTAAGGGGGGGGAGAGGAGGTATGAAGGCATTAACCCCCCCTGGTTAATGTCCCATCCCCTATAATGCACAAAGATATTAATGTTTTTTAATACTTTTACTAAAAAATAAGTGCATTCCGTTTGAGTTAAAATTTATATTAAATATTTAGCAAATAGGATAGTGGAGTAGAAACATTTTAATGTCATTCTAAAATTTCTTATTACTGGGGCGGAATTAATTTTTGAGAATTTCCAAACACTCATAAACAGATAATAATAACACGGGATAATAACTTAGGAACCCATCGAATCCCTTACAGAATTTTGTATGGATTTTTTTCATTAGGTAGAAAAGTAAGATATGATTAATTAATCCACTTAGAATTTTACTGGGGTGAGTTACCGCATTTTTTTGTATATAGAACTAATCCCAATTCGGATTTGAATTTTTACTTTCTCTTACCTATATGCATAAGTTAATATACA
>JAKCPI010013345.1:0-18886 GCA_023213315.1 Euborellia annulipes | reverse complement strand
AAATAAACTAAAAAAAAAGATTTTAAAAAAAATGCTTTTATTTAAATTGAACTAAAAAGAGAGAAATAAGGAAAGAAATAATTTAATTGTTCTTGTTAAAATTTTTTAATATTTATGACTAAGTCATACTAAGTCAACTAAGTCAGATTTAAGTCATAAATATTAAAAAATTTTAACAAGAATAATTAAATTATTTCTTTCTTATTTCTCTCTATTATTATTATTATTTATCTTTAGGGCGCTCTCAGCTGCCATGGCTATTCGCGCCTCGTGGCATATAATCCCACTCGGGCCTACTCACTAGAGTCTAAATGAAATTTAGAGGAGATAGATCTCTTAAAAAATTTATGACACTGTCTATCAACTTGGCGTCTTCCAACATAGTCGTTAGATCCGTAGGCAGACCATTTCTCATCCTTTCCTCTCTATACAACGGGCATTCTGCAAGAACATGAGCCCTTATTTCTCTCTTTTTAGTTCAATTTAAATAAAAGCATTTTTTTAAAAATCTTTTTTTTTTTTTAGTTTATTTTTATTTTAAGCTTTTTAGTCTTTTAGTCAAAAATCATCAATATGATAAAGTACCACATTAGTTTGGCCTGTATTGATTTAGTTCAATTGAAAAATTATTCATTATCATAAAAAAATGACTCGTAAATATCAAAATTCAAAACTATAGTTAATAGGGCTTTATTTGCGTGAGGCTTCAAATAAAGTACCACATTAGTTTGGTCTATTTTGATCAAAACCACCATATAGTGGCGTCATCAAAAATGACCCTTAAGTATTACATTTCACACCTCTAGCCCATCGGGAAGTCTTTTGAAATTACATTAATTCGCGAAGGGTTTCAAATAAAGTACCACATTAGTTTGGTCTATTTTGATCAAAACCACCATATAGTGGCGTCATCAAAAATGACTCTTAAGTATTACATTTCACTCCTTTAGCCCATCAGGAAGTCTTTTGAAATTACATTAATTCGCGAAGAGTTTCAAATAAAGTACCACATTAATTTGGTCTATTTTGATCAAAACCACCATGTAGTGACGTCATCAAAAATGACTCTTAAGTATTACATTTCATACCTCTAGCCCATCGGGAAGTCTTTTGAAATTACATTAATTTGCGAAGGGTTTCAAATAAAGTACCACATTAGTTTGGTCTATTTTGATCAAAACCACCATATAGTGGCGTCATCAAAAATGACTCTTAAGTATTACATTTCACACCTCTAGCCCATCGGGAAGTCTTTTGAAATTACATTAATTCGCGAAGGGTTTCAAATAAAGTACCACATTAGTTTGGTCTATTTTGATCAAAACCACCATATAGTGGCGTCATCAAAAATGACTCTTAAGTATTACATTTCACACCTCTAGCCCATCGGGAAGTCTTTTGAAATTACATTAATTCGCGAAGGGTTTCAAATAAAGTACCACATTAGTTTGGTCTATTTTGATCAAAACCACCATATAGTGGCGTCATCAAAAATGACTCTTAAGTATTACATTTCACACCTCTAGCCCATCGGGAAGTCTTTTGAAATTACATTAATTCGCGAAGGGTTTCAAATAAAGTACCACATTAGTTTGGTCTATTTTGATCAAAACCACCATATAGTGGCGTCATCAAAAATGACTCTTAAGTATTACATTTCACACCTCTAGCCCATCGGGAAGTCTTTTGAAATTACATTAATTCGCGAAGGGTTTCAAATAAAGTACCACATTAGTTTGGTCTATTTTGATCAAAACCACCATATAGTGGCGTCATCAAAAATGACTCTTAAGTATTACATTTCACACCTCTAGCCCATCGGGAAGTCTTTTGAAATTACATTAATTCACGAAGGGTTTCAAATAAAGTACCACATTAGTTTGGTCCATTTTGGTAAAACCAAACTCACAATTTGCATCATCAAAAATGACTCTTAAATATCAAATTTCACACCTCTAGCTCATCGGGAAGTGTCCTTAACAAAGCCATAAAGTTGGTGACCTTGAAAGAGTAAGTTAAATAAAAGCATTTAATTAATAATTAATAAAAATATGAAAAATTTTATTCATTTCATTTGAAAAATTCATTAGTAATAGATGAACAAGAAATTAAAACGTTGGAGGTATTTTCAGGCCAATTTTTAATCCCACTATATAGTCGACGTTTCGGGAGACTAAACGCCTCCCTTCATCAGGACTAATGTGGTTTTAAGCAATCAACCCTCACTGGTTTAGTCATAAGACCAGAAGAACCAGTGAGGGTTGATTGCTTAAAACCACATTAGTCCTGATGAAGGGAGGCGTTTAGTCTCCCGAAGCGTCGACATATAGTGGGATTAAAAATTGGCCTGAAAATACCTCCAACGCTTTAATTTCTTGTTCATCAGTCTGCGCCAGGCTTTCCCAATCATCAATTAGTAATAGAACTAAAAATTAAGTATATTCTTATTTATAAAATAGGTCCTTACTGAGTGGCTCAGACATTATTCGATTTTTCACATTTTGATAAAAATCATAGTTGTTTTGTTTTAGCTAAGCTAATTGTTATTAATCTATGGATTTATGAAATTATAGTTGAGACTCTATAATGAAGTTTATCGTGTTGTATGTTGTCTTTGTGTGTGCATTTGAATAATTACTTAGTCCAAAATAAACTAGAATCACTGTTAGATAAAAAAATATAACCACTATTATAATAGTCCACTCTTAATTAAAACAAAACTAGCTGAATAAAGGAAAGAATGAGAAAAAAAAATATATCAAAGATATTTTTAATGTTGAATATATGAATAAATAATAAGAATAATGGATAAATAGCCGGGGAGATTTAGATTCATTAGTAAAACGAATCCATCGAGAAATCGGATGCAAATTAGATTTTTAAACAAGTCGTTTCTACCATTTTCCATCTTACGTCGTCTTTCTTTCGTGGGCTGTTTGTTCAGACATTCCCACAACGCGGTCTCAACAGTCGTTCGTCTCCCTGGCTTCTCTTAAAAACCTTCTTCCGTTCGTTATGGCTACTGTTTGCCAACTGGAATTGTGTCGAATGTAAATACATGATACACTCGAGTTACCAGGAAGGAAGGAAAAATTAGAATTTAAGAAAATATTTAAAAATGTACCTTACTCCCTTCCCTATAAAGTAAACAAAGAAAAGGAATAAAACAGCCGCTTGTTAATTCGTTTAAGAATAACTAGGCTCAATTTAAAAAAAAAAACGTACTATAATTTTCATTTATATTACAAATATTACCCTCATTTAATCTAATAATACACTAACAAAAAAAAATTAATATCTGAATAATATGAAATAAAAAGCTTTCATTAAAATGCATAAAAAAGTATAATTAATAAATAGAAATGATATGGATTTTTTTAAATTATATTTTCATACAAGTTTTAAATAAAAAATATTTTTTTAATGAGAAAACGATTACAAAAAAAATTATTTACCTAACCAATGATTAAATACTGTATTTATCTGAAGTTAATAACATTAATATAAGTTATTAATTAGTATGATAGTGTGCCTACTCCTTATGGGCCCAGCAGATAAAGTTTACTTATAATGTGCCAAAACTTTGATAAATGTTATTTATTTTATTTTCCAAATAATTTCTTAATTCCCTCCAAGAGGTTAGAGGTGATGCCAATATTGATAATCTTAAAGCCAAGGGGGCGCGGTTTCGGATCCCAGACAGTCCTTAAGATTTATTTAAATCATTTAGGTAAAAATACATATGCCTGAACCCTCATATATAACTTATTTAAATAATAGAATTATCATTAAAAGTCTTTGTGCCGAAAACTTTTTTTATTTTTATTTAAGGTCTTTTTCGGCATCCTTTTGGCCATTCCCGAAAAGACTTAAATAAAAAAAAATTCTTAATTAATAATAATAATAAATAATTCTAAAAATATATAAGCCCAATAGTCAAATTTTGAACTCGGTCCAATTTTTTGATTATCTCTGTTAAAATTATCACTCAAACTAAGTTTATCCTTAAAATAGGAAGTTTTTTTTTTTTTTTCAAAAAGATAATTTTTTCAATCAACCCTCAAATAGACTGTTCATTAGCCAGTCAATATATCATTTAAGATAACAAATTTGCGAGATGTGTTTGTGTTTATGATTGGGCGAAATTGCGTCCCCTGGAGTCGAAACAGGACCTCCACGCTTTCTTAATCCCCCCCCCCATCCAAGTGGAGAGGCTAGAGGTGTCCACCTGCCGCGAAAGCCTGGAGGTCCTGGTTCGACTTCAGATGGCGCAATTTTGCATAATCATAATCATAAGCACAAACACATCTCGAAAATTTGCTATTTTATCTTTAAACTTTCTTTATTTTATACAAAGGCCCATAGAAACTTGAATTTATTTATTTCAAAAAATATTATGGTTCAAATTTTGGTATCTAGTTAAAATTTTCATGAATTTTCATTATAAATAGCTTTAAATTTAAATATTAATAAACTATAAAGTTTTAACTCAATCATAAAATAAATTATGTTATATTACGAAGTGAATCCTGAGGCGACCGTCTCCTCTTTCGACTTAAAGAATATTATTACTACCTAAGAAAAAAAAAGGGGAATTTTTGACTTAAAATACATCAGGCATTAGATATGTTATTTGATAGAGCAAAGTTTTAAAAAAATCAAGGAAGGAAATGTAAAGAAAAAAAAATAGTAGCAGAAGATAATCTCTCTTTCCCCCTCTTAGAAGAAGAAAAAAGTTAAAGTATCGCTTTGCTTATAATTGGTTTGCATGGGGGTGAGTTGAAAAAAAAGAAGGAACAAAAAAAGTGTAGGAATGAGTCAAGAAACAAAGGGCTTTTTTGGTGTAATATTTTAATTAAGGCCAGTTGAAGCGGCACTAATACATCTCCTTTCTCCCCTTAGTACGACATCTGGACCGATAGATAAATAAATCCAAGACTAAGATGCAAAATATCACAAATACTTTTACCACCCAGAAGCATTTTATTTCCTTTATTCTCTTTTTTTTAATAACTTGAAGAAAGATAATACCCAAGTTAAGAATTTTCTCTTTTTTTTTATTTAAATCAGAGTTAGATTTGAAATAAAATAAAATGCATTTCATTTAAAAGTAAATTAAAGTTCCAAGTTGTGAAAGGAAAGGAATCAGAGAAGAAAAAAAAAGTTATGAGAGCATTTATCAAATATCGTCTTTTTATCAAGAAAAAAAAAAGAAATTCAAGAATCCTGATGGGTTTTTGCCATCCATGTTAATTATATTCGCTAATAATCTATAGAAAAAAAGAATAATAAATTTGTATTTAAGTGTAAATTACTTAAAGGTGTAGTTTTTTTATACGTATTATAAAATTGTAGTAAGGTAGGAATCATAAAATTTTCCATTTCGTCAAATGGCTCTTTTTTTTATATTCTTACTTTTACTTTCCCGCACAATAATATAAAATATCAATAGAAGTTTTTTTAGTGATCGACAAGAATTTTTTAATATTTTTTTGCTTGCTGAAAGATTGGATTTTATTGTAATTAAATGTTCAAGAGAACCCCTAAAGGCTGCTTACACACGTAACTGAAAACTTGACAAGCATGCATGTGCAATCTTTTTGTTCCAGCATGCACAAATTCCCGTCGGCACCACACAAGCATGCTTGTGCAAGCAACAGTTTATGCCGAAAATTATCCTAAAAATCTCAAAACTCGGAAGGTTATTATTTATTCAAAGATAACAAGAAATACTCGCTTTAAACAGATACAATAAATATTAATATTTAGATTATCATTTTAAATGAACTAATAATATATACTATTGGTATATTAAATAAATATCAAATGTCAGACGTGTGTAAAATGGCTGAGAGTTTTGCTTGCGCAAATATGCTTGTGCATGATTAAAATTCAATCGTACATCAAGCGGCTTGGGCAAAATTCTCCTACAGACGCTACAGTTTGCTTGTACAAAAAGATTGCACGTGCATGCTTGTCAAGTTTGCAGTTACGTGTGTAGCCGCCTAAGCAATTAATCAAAAAAAAAAAAAAAATCTTTAGAGAATCGGTCTTTGTGTTACTGATTTATGCACCCCATGGAATATTCAATACTAGCATAAGTTTATTGGCATATATTAATTAATTTACAACTAAAAATAAACTGACAATCAAAAAAATACGTGCAAGCTAAAATTAGAGAACTTTGAATGATGTGCTTAGAATTTTTAAATAAATAATAAGTTTATATACATGTTAAAAAATAAGAAAAAACTATTCAACAATTCTTTTGATACTGTCGTTTTTTTCTTGACAATAGATGCAAAGAAATGTTGATGGGATCGGGGAGAAAGTAGAGGAAGAAAAAAGGAGGTAAAGGAATGCCCAGGGTGGTTAAAAAAAAAGAAGGGTTTGAGGGTGTGGGCTGTTAGTTGAGGAGAAATTGGGGAGGTTGGATAGCGACGAAGTCATCAGAAAAGCTCCGAGAACCGAGCAACTAACGGGACGATTTCTTTTAATTAAAATAACACACATAGACACACCAACAAAAACACTCTCTCAAATAAAAAAAGACATCCACATATACACATACACTTATACATATTGCGAAATATACACGTATACAAAAGCAAGCAAAAATAAACGAGGTCGCGCGCATTTGCCAGCCTCATTGTATAGAGGGTTGTATTGCATTTCCCCTTCTTTCTCCTTTTTCTATTCACATTCTCTCTCTTTTTTTTTTTTTTTTTATGAAATCATCCCCAAACTCTAATTGTCGGGCTTGTAACTCAACACACATACACATCCGGAATTTTAAAATTGTTTATATCGCTTTTCAATAATTACTTGACGAAAAATATCGTGTAGTATATTAATCAATCAAAACAAACAACAAAGATCTAAATTTGATAAATTATGTTTTAGACTTCCCTTCTTCTTCTTCTTCGTCTTGGAATCATTTATAATTAGCTAAAAGAAAATTGGATTCTTTTTAAAAATATTAATAAATAATACTGTAGTAGACTACTGGCTATATTAATTTTTGTTAAAAATTTAATGAAAAATCTCTTTAATTGAATTTTTTTCAAAATAAGTCTATTTGGCATTTTAAGACTTTAACAATACTCATTATTTAAATATTATATATTAGGAGGTGAGGCTAATTTATTTATTATATCATTTTATATCCAAATGATTTAAATAAATATTCATCGAACTGTTTGGGATTCAAAACCGCGCCCGGCGGCTTTAAGATTATCAATATTGATATTTGTCAACACCTTTATACTCTTGGTGAGAGTTCAAAATAATTCAAATAATCTGGTGGTAGGGGCTTTGGACTCATATCCCTCCTCCTGGTTCCGGTTATTAAATAATCTATTTTAGTATTCAAAATATTTACTCTTTCTTCACAAAGAAAGAGCTGTTTTAATATTTTATTTTTTTATATTAAAGATTAAACCACTGAAAGAATATTAATATTAGTCATGTTCAGCAAAATTACCAAAATTCAAATCAATTTTTTTTTTAAGGCTTAAAATAAAAATCTCGTGTGACTGGCGCACAGCACACAACTTTCTTTTAGCTTCGGTAATCGAAAGTTGTGTTCTGTGCTTATCGATTTTTTTTTTTTTTTTTTTTTTTTTAACCCTTTTCGGCTACAGAGGCCATTTAGGGTTATTTCTTAATTAGTATACTTTTTAAATTACAAGTACCGATGGCTACCGGGGGCGTTCCACACGCTGATTGCTCGGGGTCACCAATCCCGAACTTTCGCCGCGCTCGGCATCACTTAACCGCAACGATTGCGGTGACTGTTGCTCTTCTCCGTTGCCAGGCCCCCCGGCTTATCGATTTTTTGGGTCGACATATATTTAGTTTCCGACAATATATCAAAATGGGAAAATATTTATATTTTGTTACCATGGCAACCATTTCTCCTATCTTTCCTATGAAGTGCAAGAGTAAAGTAGTCTTCAGAAGATTTCAATGCCAAAATGAGAATATACATTTTAAAGAGTATCTAAAAAATAATTGATTTTTGAATTTTAATCAAAATCGTGGGAGCGAATTTTGAAAAAATCAAAAAAAAAAAAAAACTGAAAAAGTGCATCAGTAAAGTACTTTTTGACCGATTTTGATTAAAAGCTTATTTTCACGCCCTGGGTTCCTTGATGCTTTAAATTGAACACAAACACACAGACAGACAGACAGACCATGTCGTGAAAACCAGGACTCAGGGACTTCATGTATATCCATCAAAATCTCCACATCGAATTTTTGACATGAATCCAAAACTTTCTCTCTATATATATATTAACATATATATAGAGGTAAGAGAAAGTAAAAATTAGTTGAGAGATATTCAGGTATATGAAAATAAAAAGAAATTTTCTCAAATTTCGACCACTCTTTCTTAGAAAAAAAAAAAATTTTTACTAATGAGAAAATATAAGTTAACTGAAAAATATTTTTTTCTTATTAAAAAAATAACACCAAGAAGAAATGTCTTGGTTATAACATAGCTTTTTGTGAATTCCAATTGCCATTTAGATAATATCGTGCTTAGATATAAAGCACCCATTTTCTCTTCAAATAATCGTAAGATTCGAGCGAAAGAGAGAGAGGAGGATTTTCAGGCACGGAATCTCTTTTTAAATTGATCGGATCTCATATTCAATATAGTATAGTATAGCATGACTCTCTCTTAAAAACGATTGTCGTGTAGCCGGTGGGACCGAAGGCCTGCGGGTTTAACAGACCAGCCCCCTTTTAGATAGATATATACCTTTTGAAAAATTTTTATTCGAAATGGAGTAAGAAAGTAATCTTGCTATTTTAAGGTTTACTATAGGCTGAGCAAAGAATAAAGAGGAGGGAGTGAAAACAGAAACTAAAATCTCTATATGGTTAAAAGGAAGACACACAATATATAGAGGTTATTTTTTTTTTAACTATATTTTATCTATATGTACCATCAAGAGAAAAGATATTGGACAATATGGCGGCTACCTGCCATAAGGCTCAAATGCCAGGTAGCCGCCATCTTGTACAATATCTTTTCTCTGCATGGTATATGTTAATATACAAAGAGAAAGTATTGGATTCATGTCAAAAATTCCATGTCGAGATTTTGATGGATATACACGTTTTGAGGACCCCTGAGTCCAAAAAAGTGGTTTTCGCGACATGGTCTGTCTGTCTGTCTGTCTGTGTGGGTGTGTGTGTGTATGGGTTCAATTTATAGCAGGAAGGAATTGAGCTAGGAGGTTGAAATTTTATATTTAAGTTAGACACCCACCTGACTTGTGAAAATAAGCTTTTTATCAACCCGTACTAGTACTTTACTGATGCATTTTTTCAGTTTTTTTCGATTTTCTCAAAATTCGCTCCCACGATTTTGATTAAAATTCAAAAATCAATTATTTTTTCGATGTTCTTTAAAATGCATATTCTCATTTTGCCATTAAAATCTTCTGAAGACCACTTTACTCATTTTACATAGTTCTTTTAAAATGAATTAAAGCCTCGGGCTTTGGTGTAGTTACTAGCATGCTGTTCAACCAACCAAGAGTCGCGGGTTCGGATCCCAGACAGTCCGATGATTTTATTTAAGCCATTTGGATACTAATATAATGTGTTTAAAAATATATTCTTCCATGTATAAAATTTCTACAAAAAATATATTGTCAATTTACAGAACAAAAACACATTTGAAAAAATTCAATTATGAATTTGACTTGAATAAAATTTTTGAGTTGATCGATTTGTTGCATATTTTTGGAAGTCATCAGAAGGATGCAAATCACAGAACTGTCATGTGTTAGTGCCACAGATCATTTGAATTCATCGAAATTCATAACTCAATTTTTCAAAAAAATGTTGGAGCGTCAATATATAAGCTATATTTATAAATATTAAACGCCTCTATTGAAATAAATTCAATCTCTCTCTTCTTATTCCTTCCGCTTATACGCTTAGGCCTATCGACTATATAAATTGGAACTAATTCTTTGTGAAGTTGGTTGGTCTTTGCCTTAGCCTGGATCAAGCAAGCACCTCACACACACCTCTTCAGCCATTAACTAAACTCTGTTTAATTTATAGGAAAATGTGATTTTCCACTCCATTGCCATCGTAGAGAGGCGAGCCGAGCCAAAAAGCCTTGGCGAGCCTCGTGTATAAAAGCAAAAGAATAAGATTAAGTGAGAACGAGTGAGAAGAATATCGAAAGGTAAAATGGATTATTGTATCTTAGAAAAATATATAAAGAAATAACGCACCTCTCAACTAATGGAAGATCTTTAAATCATGTTTTATTATTACCATGGAACAAAAAAAATTATTTATTAATATAAATTATAGGCTATTTAATTTTATAAAAAAAAAACTAACAATTCCGATTCTTAAACTACATTCCAAATTTCAAATTTTCCTAATAAGTTTTATTTTATTATTAAGGTGCGCGTCTCGAAAAACCGTTAGAAGACGATTCATTCCCGAGTTACTCTAGACGGCAAGAGATGGCGTTAGTTTTTCCATAGGAAAACAAGGGATTTATTCCATTTCATTTGAAAGATTACATCTTATTAATTAAGGGTAAAAAATTAATTATTTTTTAACACAATGATTACTAATTTAATTATCTATAAGATATAGAGCGAATTTTTTAAAAATATCTTTTGTTTAATGCGATTAATCAAAAAAAAAATAATATTTTTTCGAAAATCAAAAAAGGGCTTCTATAAGTTGTAGATATTTTAAATTAGCTTTAATTTAAAAAAAAATTGAGGTCGATAGCTTCAAAATTGTGGCCGATGGAATCTCCCAAAATTAGCACCCCGAGACGCGCACCTTAAGGAAAATAAGATATAAATCACAAAATTGTTTTATTTCAAATATAATATAAATTAGGTATGAAACTATAACCCAAATTTCTCAATGGAATTTTATATGAATCAAAAAATAAAAAGTCAACATCTACCAATTCTAATTTCATTCTTAAAATGCTGATAACTTATTATTATTATTATTATTATTAGTATATTATTTACTTTCTAATGAATATTTTTTTCTTATTAGATATTTATTATTCAGGCATTATTGTCAGAACACATGACGCCAATTTTTTATTATGAAATATTTAGTTATAATAAATAAAGGCATTATATATTCATAAACCTTATAAAAAAAGGGAAAGACGGCGGTAACTTTATAAAAAATGTATCTATCATCTATGTGCATAAATAAAAAAAAATATTCTCAATATTCTAAAAATGTATTTAGCAGATAAAAATGAAAAAAAAAAAAAAAAAGAAAAAAACTTATTAAAGAGATAGATGGATTTTTCATTTTAAAGTTGATTCATGAGGATTCATAGGAAGGTGTTTGGTTGCATTTTTTGACGTCTTCAGTTGACTTTTTTTTTGTCAATACGTCGGACTTGCCTTTTGTGAATATTTAAAAATAATTTGTTACACATTTTTTTCTCACTCATTTATTAAATATAAATGTATATAATCGAACTGAAAAATATGATTGACAAATATGAAATGAAGAAAAAGAATTTGAATAGATTTATGCTGAGGAACTTTGACAGATGAAACAATTTAATCTATCTCTCTTTAGAATCAGAGTTCAAGGCGCATGTCTTTATTCTATCCTAATTAGCCCTCGGAATATTATTTAGACCACTAGCACAAGAGGCGGATACTCTACTCTGTGCTATGGAATTTAAAGATAGTTTGAAAGACCTTTTGTTTTAAATGCTCTAAGCATAATTAAAATTGAGGAAGATAGACTTATTAAAAATCTTTTCTTATTAGTTCTATTAATTGATTATGTATTATTTAAGAAAATTTTAAGCAAAAAAAGATTTTATATAAAAAATTTCTTATATAAAATCTTTTTTTGCTTAAATTTTTTTAATTTTCCCAAATTCGGGACGAAAACAAAGCGAATGCTTTGTTTTAAGAAAATCTTGAAAATTCTCAAAGTTCAAAGGCCATCGCTCTGTTTTACAAAGTGCAATTTTGCAGACATTATTTTTTTAATGGAAAAGATTTACGGATATCTGCTATTAAATTTCTAAAAAAAAAATTTGACCTCTATAAATAAGGACCACCAGTGTATAAACGATATATGTAGATAAAATGACAATGAGGGACAATACAAAGTCCCATACATGCGTTTTCTACTTGTGATTATTTCATTGTTTCTAAAAAAATTATTTTATATTTTTTAATAGAAACTTTCATGGTTAAAACCTAGAAAATTTCAATAAAGATTTTCATTTTTTTTTTTATAAAAACAATGAAATAATCATAATAATAATAAACAAGTAGAAAACACAGGACTTATTATTGTGTCTCACTGTACATCACAACAGGGAAGCTTTTAAATTTCTTTTTTTAAATTAATGTTATTAACAGGGTTAATAGTTCTAATTTTGTCATTCAAAATACAAAATTAATTTTTGTTCAGAGAGTAGAACCAATGATAATAATAATAATATTAATAATTGAAACAAAAAAAAAAATACAATAGAAATGCTAAAGTTTCAGTGACCAGATACTTTATTAGGGAATAGTATGTATACTTGTATACTTTTATTTATTATACAATTTATATATTTCATATATAGCATGAAATATATTAAAGTCATATAATGTTTTTTTCCGCATCTCTTTAATTCATGACCGCATCTCAGAAGTACTTTCTCCCCCTTTCCCCCCCCTTTTCTCTCTATTCTCCCCCCACCCCCTTTTTTTTTTTTTTTCCCTCCCCCTTTTTACCCCCCCTTTTTCCTTCCTCTCCCCCCCCCCCTCTCCCCCCCCCCCCCTCCCCCTTCTTTTTCTCTTTTTTCCCCCCCCCCCCTATTTTTATTTTTTTGTAGGAAAATTCCAGTCGTGGGCGTTTTTGAAATAAAATTTTCCTCTTTTCTTCTTCCATATTGTTCCCACCTCCACCATGTTTTATTTCTTGTCCATTCATTACCTGATCCAACAGCTTGATTAACGCTTTTGGTCAGGTTGTTTCTAAATCTCTTGCAAGCCATTCTTTTTAGCCACTCGCTATGCAACTCCGCCCTTCTAACATCACTTTGGCCCATTTCCTCTCGCCTTGTTCATCCTTATATATATATATTTTTTTTTTACCCTCTCTTTTGCACTTCTGCCAGCTCTTCAATGGACAGACACCCTCTCTTTTTTTTTCTTGCTGATTTATTTACAAACCACCATTTCTTCTTTTCTTTTTTTTTTTTAAGTTGTATCCTTTTACCATTATGTTGCGACCACGACACACCTCTCTCTTTTTTCCTCCCTTGTTTTCTTTCTTTCTCTATTTTCATTTTGTTTGTGTTAATAGTTATCATTATCTTTTGCTAAGATTGGTGTTGCATCAATTTGTACAAATACAGCGATTTAATTTATCTTTTTTTTACTTTCTCTTACCTATACTTATGTAATATAGAATAAAAACACCCAAAAAACGTAAAGAAAGGGAATCACAACCTTCTCCCTATTTAGAGAGAAAGTGTTGGAAATTCTTGTCGAAATTTTGAAGGATATACACGTTTTGAGGTCCCCTGATTCCAAAAAAAAGTGTTTTTTGCAACATGGTCTGTCTGTGAATAAAATATCTCATGAAAACAGCTAGAGGTTGAAATTTTATAGAGGTACCTCCCTGAGAGTGACACGAAGCTTTTGAACAAAATCGGCCAAAAAGTACTAGTACTTTACTGATGTACTTTTTCAGTTTTTTTCGGTTCTCTCAAAATTCGCTCCAACGATTTTGATTAAAATTCAAAAATCAATTATTTTTTAGATGCTCTTTAAAATGTATATTCTCATTCTGCCCTTGAAATCTTTTGTAGCACTCTACTCTTGTACTTCATAGGAATGGTTGCCATGGTAACAAATTATAAATATTTTCTCATGTTTATAAATTTTATATGGACCGTTTATTTTGAAAGTGGTGTAAGCCCATTTAAAAAAAAATGAGATATCACTTAATTTATGCTTTAATTAATGTAAATTTTCTATGTATAACTAGCTAGTGGTAAATTTCTTAAAAAATTCCCATGTTTTGTTCTGTCCTGTGCGGCAGTCACACCAGATTTTTTTTCTTTTTCATTATTATTCTTCTTCGATAATTGGATTGAATAATTATTCATGTTCAAATTATTTCTTTAATACCTACATGTCAATAGATAAAAAAAAAATCTTTTTAAAAAAAAGTTAATCACTTTGAAAATAAAAACCGCTTAAAAATAAGACATCCAACAGAAAAGACAACTGTGAAAACGACTTGTGCCAGATTTTTCTTACTGACTTAGTAACAAAAAAAAAAAAAAAGCTAGAAAAGAGAGACAGATTAGAGAATGGTGTAGGAAGTGGGAAAGAGGGAGAATGAATGAATGAATGGACAAAAAAGCACGGGTCTCTTGGATTGAGAGAGACGAGGCGTATTTCAAACAAAAACACACACCACCACTTTCACAATAAATATATATATACACACACACACACTGACACGCCACCTCGGCTGATATATGGTTATTTAAATACACCTCATTGTGCATATCATAGCCGAATGAGTTACGGCAAAACACTCCGGCAATTTTGGGCAGCCGCTCGGCTTATCTCGACACAATGCGACGGTTTTGCGTCCGGCCAACACCGATTTTTTTTTTTTTTTTATTATTATTATTTTTTTTTTTATTTTTCCTATATATAATACACGAGACGTTCTCATACAACAATATACACGCAATCTCTATCCATAGAATTGAATCGATTACGCGTAAATATACCACCCAACAACAAAATAGTTTTGGACTATCGCATGACCATGGATTTTTTTTTCTATACAAAAAAAAAAAAGATTACATTTTATTTAAATTGAGGTGAGAATGACACGTGAATAATTTAACTCGCCCTCAGAAAAAGTGGGTATTTTTTTACGATTCAACAGATTAATTAGTTTATTTTCTTAAAGAGGACGTTCAACAAGTTTAGAATAAAAATCATAAATCTTTTAAATACATAAAGGTGAAATTTAAAACACCATTAAGATTTATATTTTTTTAGTTTTGATATTATAATAAATTGAAAAAAATTTTCTTAATCATTCGGATGATCGAAATGAAACTATTCAATAGTATTGAACTTTGCTCTAGCTGGCGACAAAAATGGGCAAGAGTTTTCTGAAGGCTAAGAATTGGTTGCATTTCAGTGATAGAAAGATACTCTAGAGTTAGCACCTCCAGTACCTTTGGCGGGAATAAGCCGGTAAAGTTGCGGGAAGATGATTTTTTGCAAATATCTCGAAAACTATGCAGCTTTCTGCAAAAATTCATGTATACAAAAATAATCGAAATTAAATTACAAACAAAAATGGTCTAGTACATAATTACGCTAAAGTGAACAATTAGGCGCTCAGCACTTTTATGAACTATACCATTTTTTGTTTGTAATTTTAATTTCGATTATTTTTGTATAGATGAATTTTTGCGGAAAGCTGCATAGTTTTCGAGATATTTGCGAAAAACCATCTTCCCGCTACTTTACCTGCTTATTCCCGCCAAAGCCCCCGGTGGTGCTGACTCTAGAGCAGCGTTTTCCAAACTGTGAGGCGCGCCTCCCTAGGGAGGCGCGGACTAGTCTAAGGTGAGGCGCGAATATTTGTCACCATGATCAATTTTCTAAATGATTGCTAGTTTTATAAATCAAATAATAATATTTAGAAGATTCTGGGCCATTTGGATACCAAATGGCTTAAATAAAAATGCCTGGACCCTAATAGATACATTCGAGTATCGGTTAAAGTCGTTAAATGGCCTAATTTTAAATGGGGAAAAAGTGTGAGTGTTAAAAAAAAAAAGATTGGATTAGGGGTTGAAAAATTGAAAAAAATGTTTTTTAATTTATTTTAGCTAAATCGAAGCCACTAAATAGAAAAAATTCAAAAAATAGCGTTGATTATTATTTTGATTAGGGGGATGAAGGGTTGATTATTTAAGAAAGGCCTTGGAATATTCCAAATCACTTGTTGACATTCTTTTCCAGCTCAAAATATAGTTAGATTAGAGAAAAAGATATTTTTTTACTTTTAATAAAAAGGGAATTGTTATTTTCATTTATTTTTATTCCTATACAAACAGAGAAAGACAAGTCTCTCGTTCAGTCGAGTGGGTGGCCTGCGGCAGGCGCGCCTGCTGCTTGCTTTTTTTTTTAAGTTGTGTTTTAAGTGATTTAAAGTGAATAATTAATATAGTGTAACCCACCCTGACCACTCCGTCAGCCAACACACCCTCTCGAGAGTCTTATTAAAGGTAATTATTATGCATTTTATCGTTGAAAAAAATGATAGAAACAAATATATAATTTGGCTTCGAAAAAGTATTCTTTTGAATATGAAATTAAATATTTTGTATTTCACAAAGGGTAGAGGGAGAATATAAGCTGTTGAAAGGGGGAGGGGGAGTGAAGGTGTCATTGAAAAAAAATTAGTTTTTTATTTATTTATTTTTTTTTTTGTGAGCACTTTCTCATTCACACTCACACTCACACACACATTCACACAGTGTTTTCGACAACTCAGGCCATATAAGACTTTATACGATAACCGTTATTAATTAATAATATTCATATTGGGGGTCCAGGCATTCTTATTTAAGCCATTTGGTATCCAAATCGGACCCGCGACGTTCGGTATAGCATATATTTTTGTTAATCAAATTTCCTTAATATACTTTTACACAGGGGTGGATTAAGGGTTGAAAATTAAAATAAAATAAAAATTAAAATAATTATTTATAAATGTATTCAAATTATTTTGCGAGTAATTTCGCGGTGAAGGCTCGCATTTCCTTAAAGGGGAGGTTTTAACAAGGGGAGACATTAACAAGAGGGGTTAATGCCCCATCCCCTATAATGCATAAAGATATTAATGTTTTTTTTAATACTTTGACTAAAAAATAAGTGCATTCCGTTTGAGTTAAAATTTATATTCAATATTTAGCAAAGAGTATAGTAGGATAGAAACATTTTAATGTCATTCTAAAATTTCTTATTACTATTTTTGAAGATTTCGAAACTCTCATAAACAGTAAATAATAACACAGGGTAACTTCGAATCGGGAATCCATTGAATCCCTTGCAGAATATTGTAGGGATTTTTTCATAAGGAAGAAAAGTAAGATATGATTAGTCCACTTAGAATTTTACTAGGCTGAGTTTCCGCATCTTTTTATATATAGAACTAATCTCAATCAGTATTTGAATTTTTTATTTTCCCTTGCCTATATGTATAAGTTAATATACATATATAGGCCTCATAGAGAGAAAGTATAGGGAGTTGCTGTGACATCCTGTCCTGTGGAAGGGACGTAAAGAAGGTTCCCTCTCAGTGATGCAATTCTTCGAGAAGGAGTAGGGCTACACGCCGGTGCTGAGAGAGTCCCTCCTCAACTAGGACATCCTCCATAGCATAGAAGAGGTTGGATATAAGGAGCCGGTTGGAACCAGGAATAAGGATTAGTTCACTAGCTAGAGACGAGAGAGCAGGAGGAGGAGCTAGAGATAGGAAATGATGTAACTTCACGGGGTGCCGGTAGATGGCTACGGCCAGAGGCCGGTTGGGTTTGAGGTGTGTGTCTCCGTACACGTAAGCACCTCGGGTAAATAAACGGGGATCCCGATAGGAATTAATTTTTTTGAAAATTTCTAAACTCTCATAAACAGAAAATAATAACTCTGGGTAACCTCAGGAACGGGAATCCATTGGATCCCTTGCAGAATTTTGAAGGGATTTTTCATTAGGTAGAAAAGTAAGATATGATTAGTCCCACTTAGAATTTTACTGGGGTGAGTTTCCGCTTCTTTTTACTTTCTCTTACCCTATATATGAAATATATAGAGAGAGAAAGTATTACGATCATGTCAAAAATTCGATGTCGAGATTTTGATGGATATACATGTTTTGAGGTCCCCTGAGTCCAAAAAAAAAGTGGGTCCCGCAAATTGGTCTGTGTGTGTGTGTGTGTGTGTGTGTGTGTGTGTGTGTGTCTGTATGTGTGGACAGATTTTTAGCATGAAGGAGTTGAGCTACCGGGTTGAAATTTTATATTTAACTTAAGTACCTTTGAAGAATCTCAAAATAAGCTTTTGAACAAAATCGGCCAAAAAGTACTAGTACTTTACTGATGTACTTTTTCAGTTTTTTTCGATTTTCTCAAAATTCCCTCCAAGGATTTTTTTTAAAATTCATAAATCAACTATTTTTTAGATGCTCTTTAAAATGTATATTCTCATTTTGCCGTTGAAATCTTCTGAAGACCACTTTACTCTTGTTCTTCATAGGAAAGATAGAACTGGTTGCCATGGTAACGGAATTTAAATCTTTTTCTTTTTATTAGATTAAAATCAATTATTATTTAAATTCCCATTTATTTTTATTTTATTTGTGTCTTTAATTGCTTAGAGAAAACATATATCTCTCTCTCTCTCACTTGCAAACATTATCGCCTGTCTCTCCGCCTTCTCTCATAGGCCTAATGTTAATTTCCTATAGGGATTTGTATGTTAATTTCGATTCAAAAGGGGGTCCCCTTTGGAACTTTTTACGCATTTAAAATTTTTTTTTCCAATTCTTATGAAATTTTGTATTTATTTACGATTCTATATTGTGTATAAAATGTCCAAATATGAGATTAAAATTTTGAAAAATAACCATAGTTTATTTCAAGCAGTCAACATTTAAAATGCAAGTTTGAAACTAAGGTGCTATCGGAAACTAAATATATCTCGACACAAAAATCTGGTGTGACCAGCACGGTGCACAACTTTCTCTACCGAAGGGTAAGAGAAAGTTGTGTGCTGTGCGCCAGTCACACCAGATTTTT
>JAKCPI010013344.1:0-21524 GCA_023213315.1 Euborellia annulipes | reverse complement strand
TTCACATGTGATAAATAAATTCTTTTTTAGGAGATTTTATTGAGGAATTCACTCGAATAAAATCTGTCCCATTCTTTTTTATTTTATCTATGCTGTTCAGATCACGACTCACAGAACAAATCAATTTCATTCTTCCTTTGTCCCCATGACCTCCCGTGATTGGAACAAGCTCCCTGCGTCTATCTTCCCCAAAACCTACAATCTTCAGACTTTCAAGTCTAACCTGATCAGGCATCTTCTCAGTTCCCGCAGTTGAGTTTCCCCTTTGTATGCTTCTCAACTTTTGTTTTTATTTTCTTCCCTGGCTGCATGTGACCATTGGTCATTATAGGTCTTCGGACCTTATGCACCCATACAAAAAAAAAAAAAAAAATCTGAACTTCTCAGCTCTTGGTTAATTTTTTTGAAGTGAAATTCTTTACCACAAAACATATTTGAATACTTCCCTCGAACCTGCATTTTACCACTTTGGTTGATCTAATAGGGGAAAAAAAAAAGCGGTTGCCGACTGACTCAACACATTTATACTTGAAAAATCCAAAATTCAATAAATCCCTTGATCTTAAAATTTATAATAACTGATCAAGTTTCAACTGGGAATATAATTCTATCCTATACCATTGGCGTAGCCAGAAATTTTTGATGGGAGGGTTCAAGAAAATTTTCAAAAAATTTTAGGGTATTTATAAATCATTTTGGTTTATTTTTTTACCTAGAGTAAATTATTATATTTTACTTTCTCTTACCCTATATGAAATATAATTTGGTAGGAATACACCCAAATTATTATAGTTTAATACAAATTGATAATTAAAAAATTCATCTGTTTCTGAACAGACTTATGAAGTGAAATTTCCTTTTATTTATAGCCTGAGTATGTTCTGAGTCCCACCAGACTGGATATTTATTACCTTTTGTTCAACACCCGCAAATACTGTAGTATTGCAGTAAGCGGGGAAAAAAAATTATTATATCAATATGTAGTATCAAATTTTTACAATACTTTCAGTGAGATTATTGTAAACTAATTTAGCATCGGTTTCCAAATTTGTCTTCATTCCTACTTGTGAAGAAATAAATATATGGAGGGTTCAGAATACAAGTGAACCAAGTCCACTTTTTGTCATTTTAGAGTTAGCAACGCTATAACATGCACTAACTATGTAAAATTTCTGTGTAATAATGAACCAAGTCTTAGTTCTGAAAATATCTGGGTTGGCTTGACTTTTAAAAAATGTTAACAGGTAATTTTGTTATGAAGCTTTAACTTTAAACCTCTGTAGCTCAAAAGTAAATAAAGTGGACTTGGTTCACTTGTATTCTGAATCTTCCATATATAATTCTGATATATGTATTTTCCAATTTGCCCTATTGACTTTCCATTTGCGAAACTTCTGTATTTTTGAAGCCTGCGAATTAAAACGAAGTGCAGCCAAGATGGGAAAATGATCGCTTCCACTTGCATCATCACGTACCCTCCCGGATCCAGTTAAAAAAATAGAAAAAGAATAATTAAATTTAAATACGTCAATTCAAAATTAAAAAAAAAAAAAAAAAAAAATTACGTCATGTTCTTATCCTTTAAAACAAGAGCTGCGAATGAGCCAAAAGATAATTAAAATTTTCTTTAATAAGTGAAGCGAAAAGAAAAGAAAACTTTAAAACTGTATAATCCTGTTTGTCTTTAGTTAAACTTAAATGTTTTGATATCATAACCATTAATTTATGGAATGTTATTTTTAATATTTACCCCTCTCTTAAATCTTATTTACATTTCAACCCTAAGTAATAAGTTTATGTATGAACCCTAATAAAATTTTTAAATACAAAATTTGATGCTACATATTGATATAATAATTTTTTTTTTTCACCGAGACGGAATTAATTTCTCTCTAAGGGGATGTTTTTTTTATTCTCTTGTCTCTTTGATAAAGTACAGATAAGCTCCAAGCTCTTATTATAATTGCTAAGTTATGTTTTTTTTTTATAATTCAAAGAAAAAAAAGCGAGGCTGTTTTTTCTTGTCTCCCTGAACGGCGGCGGGGGTGAAAAAGAAGAAGTCAATACACTATGCTCATGGATTTGTGAGTGGGGGGGGGAAGAGAAAAAGTTTAACTTAGGGGAAAACTCTGTCTTTATATAAAATATCGTCCTCTATTTGACAACAGATGCGAAAACTAATCCTTTAAAAATTCATGAAAAAAATAGAGAGATATGTATTTCTAATTTAAATTATCATATAAAAAAAAATATTCAAAATCCATTTTTATTATATTATTTGTATGAAGGGTGGATTGAAATCGGTATGAGTGATTTAGGGGTGGATTTAGTGATATTTACAAGATCCCCTCACTGGTTATTTGATAATTATTCAAAACTGACAATACAAAAAAAAATGGGGGTGAAATTTGTAAATATTCAATCGTCATGTTTGTTGTTGGTTGAGAGGGGATGAAGAACAAATGAATGCGATATATAATAATAAATATATAGACCTTTGTTCCTGAAATTTATTATTTAGAAGATAAATACGAGACTGTCGAATTTAATGAAGAATGGAATCGGAATCAGGAGAGTAAGATTTAATAATAAAAAATAAAAAAACAAATAAATTATAATTGATATAATCCCTGGAGCTTTCATGTTGGTATGTTTGGTATTAAATATAATTTCAATAGATATTTTTATATATGTAAAGCAATGGCGCACCCGATAGGGGGTTGGCATTAAAACCCCAACAAGAGAGAAAAAAAGAGCATCATTTTATGTTCTTTTTGTTTAAAAAAAAAATCCTCGAATTTGTTTTAAATATTATTAATCATAACTAAAATCTCCGAAGAATCCTGCTAAATCCCAAACAACAGAGTTTTTTCAAATAATGGGGAGCAATTCTGGTTGTATAAATAAATTGTATAAATATTTTATAAATTAAGATGCAAAGAATAAACAAACTAAAAATCTGGTGTGACAAGCACAGCACACAACTTTCTCTTACCTTCGGTATCGAAAGTTGTGTTCTGTGCTTCCCGTTATTTTAAGAGAGAGAAAGTATTGGTTCATGTCAAAAATTTGATGAGGAGATTTTGATGGATATACACGTTTTGAGGTCCCCTGAATCTAAAAAATCTGGTGTGACTGGCGCACAGCACACTAACTTTCTCTTACCTTCGGTAATCGAAAGTTGTGTTCTGTGCTTGTCACACCAGATTTTTTGTGTCGACATATATTTAGTTCCCGACAGTACGGAACATTTGAATTCAGATTTATAAGTATGGGAAAATATTTATATTTTGTTACCATGGCAACCATTTCTCCTATCTTCCCTATGAAATACAAGAGTAAAGTGGTCTTCAGAAGATTTCAATCGCAAAATGAGAATATACATTTTAAAGAACATCTAAAAAATAATTGATTTTTGAATTTTAAAAAAATCGTTGGAGCAAATTTTGAGAAAATCGAAAAAAACTGAAAAAAGTACATCAGTAAAGTACTAGTACTCTTTGGCCGATTTTGATTAAAAGCTTATTTTCCGGTCCCGGGAGGTGTTTAACTTAAATATAAAATTTCAACCTCATAGCTCAATTCCTTCATCCTTAAAATTGAACACACACCCACACACCCACCCACCCACCCACCCACCCACAGACAGACCATGTCGCGAAAACCACTTTTTGGATTCAGGGGACCTCAAAACGTGAAGATCCATCAAAATCTCGACATCGAATTTTTGACATGAATCCAATACTTTCTCTCTATATATATATTACATATATACATAGGTAAGAGAAAGTAAAAGTGGTTTTCGCGACATGGTCTGTCTCTGGGTGTGTGGGTGGTGTGTGTTCAATTTTAAACATGAAGGAATTGAGCTATGAGGCTGAAATTTTATATTTTAGTTAAACACCCCTGGGACCGGAAAAATAAGCTTTTTAATCAAAATCGGCCAAAGAGTACTAGTACTTTACTGATGTACTTTTTCAGTTTTTTTCGATTTTCTCAAAATTTGCTCCAACGATTTTTTTTTAAATTCAAAAATCAATTATTTTTTAGATGCTCTTTAAAATGTATATTCTCATTTTGCAATTGAAATCTTCTGAAGAACACTTTACTCTTGTATTTCATAGGGAAGATAGGAGAAATGGTTGCCATGGTAACAAAATATAAATATTTTCCCCATACTTATAAATTTTACATCTGAATTCATATGTTCCGTACTGTCGGGAACTAAATATATGTCGACACAAAAAATCTGGTGTGATAAGCACAGAACACAACTTTCGATTACCGAAGGTAAGAGAAAGTTGTGTGCTGTGCGCCAGTCACACCAGATTTTTTTTTTATTTAATTGGTTTTAGGCTAAAATTTTTATATATTGTTCAAAATTTCTGTTATTTTAAATTTAGAATCAGATCGTTTACATATTTGACATTTCACTTTCATGCTCTGAAATAATAATAAAAATCACAAGTGAAATTTCCCACCCCTCATGTTAGAAGATTGAGGTATATCATGAAAAAATCAAACATTTTTCCATAGACATATGACACTAAACCATAAATAGGTGACCATCAGAACCGAGACAAATTCCCCTGGGGGTAGAATTGATTGATTCAATATATAATATCTAAAAAAAAAAAAAATTCTCTCAGCTGCCAAGGGAGGGAAAAAATGAATAACATATGATCCTCGATCGAAGTTATATCATAAAGTTAGAAAATAAAATCTATTCGAGTGATGTTGTTTTGCAAAGTTGAATCTCAACTGCTTGAGTTTTAAAAAGATAAAAAAAAAAAACGATGTCTAGTGTCTTTTGAAAAATAGATATTTAGACCTACTATAGGCCTATGCCTCTTGCCATTTATTGTATATGGTATCTTTTTTTTGGGTTCCAGACAATTAATACTAGATATGTATATCTAGGTAATTAAGAATAGTCTTTTGTTATCCAAAAAAATGATCATTGTAAGGTATTTGTTAAAATAGTATTTATTTAAGGGGGTTCAGGAGCGACGTCTAAACGTACCGTAATTAATTTTTTTGTTATCAAGCAAATTCAAAAAAACAATCTGTCCCAATAATCTTTAATTTTTTTCAAATTTAAAAATGAATTTATTGTTATTATTAATCACATATTAATTAAGAAATTTTTAAAATAAGCTTAGATGATTTATTTAAAAATCAACTGTCAAATTAGTTCCGCATTCTTGCAATAGATGGCAGGCTAGTCTAACAGCTGATCTCCAAATAGTGTAAATCTGGCCTATATTTATATATTTTTATGTTTTTATAAAAGATACATAATATCTAATAACATTTATAAAGTATTTATTGTTAAAAGATCAATGAAAATCAACCAAATGCATTAAATATTATTAGCTATCATACTGACATCTCTTGGCAAATTTTTGAATTACTTGATTTTTTGGGCATACTTTTAATGACACACAACGCCATCTTAGCGGGAAAGACATGCGTAACCACTTCGCTCCCGTAGCCCCTTAATAAATACTTCTCTATGTATTCCTTTGAGGATGAAAGGGAAAATTAATTATATAACAATGTTTCATTTCAAATTTTATTTAAATAGAATTTAAAAAATCTGGTGCGACTGTCGCACAGCACACAACTTTCTCTTACCTTCGGTAATCGAAAGTTATGTTCTGTGCTTGTCACACCAGATTTTTCGTGTGGACATATATTTAGTTTCCGCCGGTATATTAGAATTCAAGATGTAAAATTTATAAGTATGGGAAAATATTTATATTTTATTATCATGGCAATAATTTCCCCTATCTTTTCTATGTAGTACAGGAGTAAATTGTGCTTCAAACAATTTTGAGAGAAAAATTAAAATATTCATTTTAAAGAGCATCTAAAAAAAGTTGTGTGCTCTGCGACCAGTCCCACCAGATTTTTTTAAATAAAGAACAAGCTGAAGATGATCTCAATTTAGGATCGAAATGTCGTCTTTTGTTTTCATTAAATTTGCCCGATAAAAAAACTCCATTTTTGTTACATATTTCAACAACCTTATTTACCGAAAAATGTTATGATTATTTTATTTATAACAATTCTAATTTCTTTTTTATTTTTAATGTTTCACCTAAAAAGATTCTTGCTTAATTCCTTTCATCCATTTAGCAGAGTCATTTTTGTTCTGAAGTAATTGACTTCCTTGGATTATTTATTCCAAATGGCGCGTAAACAGCTAACGATACAGTTGACCTTTTTTACGCTAATTATTTTTTCTTCCACCCTCGTCGAGACAAAATTGCTAGAGAAAGTCACAAAAAAAAAGAAGAGAAATTTTATGGAGTTTATGACATATCAAAGGTCATGATCATGAAGAGAAAGACAATGACAAGGGAAAAAGGTCTTCTCAGAAAGAGAAAGGGAGATAGGGTCTTAATTACTTAATTGAGATCAATTTGCAGTTAGACTTCATTAGAATAGGGCCTTAAATAATATTAAAAGACATCGGTTCAATTGAATTAATTTGATGACTCTGTATTAAGAAGAAAGATGCTTTTCTCACAAATATTAAAAACACATTAAATTTTATTTGGTGCAAGTAATTTTTGAAAAAACAAACTATCTTTTGTCTATCAGCCTGTGAGCAATTTGTTTTTCAAGTATGATTGTAAAATTTGAAATGGTTTTGACCCGATTCTGTTGGCAAACCTGCATTTAAGGAGGTTGAGAGGCGACCTCTAAACGTACTTTAAAAAAACTAGACTATTATAAAAAATTTTTCAATGCGGTTTTTTTTTAAATGAATTAAATTCATAAGAGATTACTGGGACATCGAGCTATAATTTTGTTAATGACTTATTAAAAAATTATCGTAATTAATTTTTTTGTTATCAAGCAAATACAAAAAAACAATCAGTCCCAATAATCTTTAATTTTTTTTTAATTTAAAAATAAATTTATTGTTATTATTAATCACATATTAATTAAGAAATTTTTAAAATAAGCTTAGATGATTTATTTAAAATTCAACTGTCAAATTAGTTCAGCATTCTTGCAATAGATGGGATATAGTATTAGCCTATATCTAGCCTATATTTATATATTTTTATGCTTTTATAAAAGATACATAATATATAATAACATTTATAAAGTATTTATTGTTAAAAGATCAATGAAAATCAACCAAATGCATTAAATATTATTAGTAGAGACCGGATTTTAAGCAAAATGCTTATTGCTCAATTTTATAAGCACCCATTAGATATTTAATTTCTATACGAATTAGGAAAAACTAAGTGCATTGAGATTGCATTTTTTATGCTTTTTTTGAGTCTTCATGCTTTTTTTTCCCTTTCATGCTTATTTGAACTTATTTTACGAATATTTATAATTTTTTTTTTTTTTTATTAAAAAACACACTTTTTCCCATTCACACACGCATACACCAAGGGCGTATATAAGGAGGGGGCAGGGGGCCCGCCCCCCAAAAAAAAAAAATTTCAAAAACCCCGCAGTGCGAAAAAATATAGCCCTGGAAAAAAAATTTTTTCATCAGGGTGAAAAAATTTGGTTCCGCAAAAACAAAATTTTTTGCAATTTTTCTTTAAAAAAAAATTTGTATACGCCATTGGTATGAGTAAAAATTGCTTATTAGATGCTTTTTTTCAACTTTTATGCTTATTTAACAACTTATTATTCAAGATTTTTATGCTTTTTTAAGCACTTTTCTTCCATTTTTTTATGCTTTTTTGTCCGGTCTCTAATTATTAGCTACCATTCTGACATCTCTTGGCAAATTTTTGAATTACTTGATATTTGGGCATACTTTTTATGACACACTACGCCATCTTATCGGGAAAAACATGCGTAACCACCTCGCTCCCGTTCCCCCTTAAGGCGCATTAAAATTTAAAGCAAGATGGTTTCTATAAACCTATTTGCTTGAATTCCAAAAAAAAGATCTGAAATTCAAGTACAAAATAATTTTATTTCAAATAGTGAGATGTTTGCTGCTGCAGAGATTTTATGTCAGATTCCAATTTAGTAATTTAACTTTAGTCTCAAGCTCTCGGTTTTGTTATACTAGTATACACCGACTGAGAGTCGCGATACGTTTAATCTAAACCCTGGATGAATTCATTTTCGAATTACCCTCCTCCCCCTCAATTGTAAACACTCGTCTTAACTCTTTAAAATTAATTTTCTAATCCTTTATTTTATTATATCTTTCATTTAGCTTGAATTCTTTTCTTTTTTTAGATTCCTGTCTCATGCCTATCAGAATCTTGGATATTAGATTAAATAAATGTTTGAAATCATCTGTGAACATCTACGAAGTATATTAAATTCCTCTTGCCATCACTGGGCAGATCGTCTACTGGGATAATCTATTTTTGCAGGAATAAATAAAAGTAAGACCAGCGTTTATTTTATTTTAAAAATGATTTTTTCTTAACAATTATTAAAATTTTTTTACTTTGCCAATTTTTCTTCTTTTTGTCAAGTTATTCATTAGTCGCAATTAGTAACTGTTATTACTTTAATTAGCAGGAATGAAGAGGAATGCAGCCAGTTAAGGAGACTCTATTATTAAATCAAACTACTTTTAAGTTTCGGCCAATTTTATTGTGCCATCCTCAGTTGCTTAAGAGTTTTTTTTTTTTAGTAAATAGAGTTATCAATCGTCTGTCCATAAGCCAGTCATATATAATGACCTATGTATCAAATTTGTTATTGCATTGTTCAGGTAGAGTGGTCATACCATCCTTGTTAAGGTTTTGGCCAGGTTTTCCTTAACAGCTTAAGGCGAATGTCGGGATGGCTAATGCGACGTTTACTCCTGGTCTCGTGGCTTGCGCGAATTTTTTGATAATTGTTTTTTTTTTTTTATTTCTTTCGATGGAAATGAATGAACATGTTAATTGTTAATGGACGTACATTTCTATTTTTTTTCTTCGCTTTGTTTTGTTGTATTTGAAATTTGTATTGTGTTTATTGGACCTAGCCACCGAGGACTGGTGCCTCTAAGCGGGCCGTAATAAATTTATTTATTTATTTATTTTTTGTTCTTTTTCTTCTTCTTCTTCTTAGCCTTATTGGCCTCCGGCATATGCCATTTAGCCAAACGTGTATTGCATTATTTGATACATATGCCATTATATGACTGGCTATTTGGTAAAAAAACACTTATGGGGTCGTTCACATATTACGTAACGCCGTTTTTGACGATTTTCTAGTCCCCCTCATGTCCCAGTTAGTCACATACAAACAAACTCCCCTACAAATATTATGTCACAACATAGCCCGAATACAAAATTTATATCATTTTTCCTTCTTTTTTTTTTTTTCAAAAATTTTTATAAATTCAACTTTAAATTGTTATGTCCCACATTAGAGAAACCCCCCGGGTACCCCATGTCACAATTAATAAAGTTTTGTCCAGACCTCCCCCCTAAGCGTTACGTACTATACTCCTCTATGACCCCTATGCAACTGAGGATGGCACAAAATAAAATTGGCAGAAACGTCTTGCAACAAATTAGTTTGATTTAATAATAGAGTATCCTTAACTGGCTGCATTCCTCTTCATTCCTGTTATTCAATTCAACAGCCATTTTCTGCATTCATTAAATATTTTATTCTGTTGTCCTATCAATCTGTACATCCAATATACCAGATATCCGCATACACCTTTCAATACCTTTCAATTTTTGTTTGGGGAAAATGAAAGCTCAAATAATTTTAAAAGTTATTTTTGTATTTTTGTAATTTTTTTCCGACTTTGAAGTAGAGTGGTTGTTCTGGGACTCCTAAAATACCAACATGCTATTTTTTATTTTTTTTATTTTTTGTAATTATAATGATTTTTACTTTCTTTTACATATTTATATAAAAAGAAAATTTCTTGAATCTTTTCGTTATAAATCCATTACACACCCACACATATTGAATATTAACAGACATCAATCGCTCAGCCACGGAATAATTAATTTTAAATATAATTTCGCTTTAAAAGTTTCATTCCAAAAAAATACCCTCCGGGCTAATTTTTTCTATTATTTTAAAATAGAATAAATTTCGGAATATTTCAATAATAAAACAATTCGATTGTTATTAGAGAAAATCTCTCTTCTAATGTATTCTCTTTAAAAAAAGCTTCCCGGAGGTACTATAATAATAATATAAATTCATAGCCGGAGTTTTGTTTCAATATGAGGGACGACGGAATATTAAATTTCAGCACATTTTTTAAATTAGCTTTTATAGCGATATGTAATTTAACTAATTCAGGCCACGTGACTATGGATATATATTTATATAAGACCAGACAGTCGTCTGGAGTCTGTTATTAAATCGCCCAAAATGGATATTAATGTCGAAGGGGGGTGGGTGTGAGATAAAAAAGAGAACACGTGTCTCATAAGGGAAAAAAGTAACTCGCCTGTAATTGGAACCCTAGTGCGAGGGAAGGGGTCGATCTTCATTTTCCTAAATGGATACCATCCCTGGAAAATTTAAAAATAAATATGTCCGCTTGGTTATTTTTCCCCTGTTGATTGGTGAAATATTTAAAAATAAAAATTAAAACGATTTAATATTTAAGAGATTATTGGGACATCGACCTATCATTTTTTTAATCACTTATAAAAAAATTATCGTAATTAATTTTTTTGTTATCAAGCAAATACAAAAAAACAATCTGTCCCAATAATCTTTAATTTTTTTAAAATCTAAAAATGAATTTATTGTTATTATTAATCACATATTAATTAAGAAATTTTTAAAATAAGCTTAGATGATTTATTTAAAAACCAACTGTCAAATTAGTTCAGCATTCTTGCAATAGATGGCAGGCTAGTCTAACAGCAGATATTGTATTAGCCTATATCTGGCCGATATTTATATATTTTTATGCTTTTATAAAAGATACATAATATATAATAACATTTATAAAGTATTTATTGTTAAAAGATCAATGAAAATCAACCAAATGCATTAAATATTATTAGCTACCATTCTGACATCTCTTGGCAAATTTTTGAATTACTTGATTTTTTGGGCATACATTTTATGACACACTACGCCCTCTTATCGGGAAAAACATGCGTAACACCTTCGGTCCTATTCCGCCTTAAACCACATTATAGAGTATGGGAATTTGCAAATAAAATTTATTGCTTTCTCTTACCTAGATTTTTATGCGAAACGTCTCTCGTTAAGCAAGTCATTCTTTTACAATTTGTTTTGCTCGTTATGCGAATTACTCATTTTGACAGGTGCTCGCTAAGCAAGGTTCTACTGTACTCATAAATTAGTTAAAAAATTTTTATATATGACGAATTGTGGCTGTTATATAATTAGATTATATCATTAATTTAAAATTTTTTATATTGATAGAGAAAATTGAAAAAAAAAAAAACTGAAAAAGTACTATCAGTAAAGTGTACTTTAAACCATTTCCACGAAAAATTTCATTTATATACTTTTTAAAGAGAATCTAAAAAAATAATTGATTTTTTTAATTTTAAACAATTTTGGTGGAAGCGAATTTTGAGAAAATCGAAAAAAAAAAACTAAAAAAGAACATCAGTAAAGTACTAGTACTTTTTGGCCGATTTTGTTAAAAAGCTTATTTTGAGTGTCCGGGAGGGTACCTAACTTAAATATAAAATTTTACTCCGGTACACAGACATACACACAGACAGACCAATTTGCGGGACCCACTTTTTTGAGGGGACCTCAAAACTTGTATATCCATCAAAATCTCGACATCAAAAATAAAAGAAGTCTGCTTTTACTTTTTCTTACCCTATTTATGAAATATACCGTATACACCAGATTTTTTTGTTCTGTTATCTTGTTTTCGGCCATATAACACGGATAATCTAATTATATTTATATTGCTAAAAGATAGCAAAACAAAAAAGAGATTTGAATATTCAAACAACCCCATTAATTAAATGAAGTAGGCAAGAAAAGTATCTTATTTGGAAAGGTGTTGCATAACTAGCAGGCGCTCTTGATTAGTGGCGCCTCTCGTGACGAGTATATGAACTTCTCTTTAACAACATAACTCATTGGTGCTGTTGATTCTTGCGGACGGATCAGAATACAGGGGCGTTCACACAAATATACCCATAAGTAATTTACATTTTTGGGATCTCTTTGACTTGAAACATGAAGAAAAAAAAAAAAAAATTTCAACTTTCCACTTGCTCTTATTATATTGAATGCTCAACCGATAACGAAAAAAAAATATTTTAGATATACTTAAACGTACCAAGATGCTGGCATGTCTTGAAGTGAATGGCTCAAAAAAAAAAGAGGGATCTCTCAAATGGAGATAAACAACCACGTCATGTGATAGTTTAGAGAATTTGCCACCGGGACGAGAGAATATTTGCAGGGGGAGTCAACGTCGTCGCTTGTCGAGGTGACATCAGACCAAATAGAGGGTGCATTTAGGATCCGAAAAGGGCGGATCGGCCAAGTGTCTCGAGGAATGGAGATGGATCTGTCTCTTGGAGTAAGGAGCCACACAGCCTCCTTTCCCCTTAGGGTTTATCACCCTGCAGGGACCTTAACAAATTGCCAATCAGTCTGACACCCGCCGTAGTCAAACCTAGCAACCACCAAATTATTTTCATATTAATCAATTCGAGTGAAAAGTGAAATGAATTAGTGGGATATTAAAAAAGAGCTGGTGGGATAGATAATAAAAAACACCCAACTTTTCGGAATTTATTGTTTATCTTCTTTCAGTCTGTCAACCCCTCCCCACTAGACCCCTTAAAAAAATTTATTAAAAAATTTAAATCCTGATTTATGATTTAATTTTCTTTTTTGATGAAAAATCTCATAAAATCTTAGACACCAAATCAATCAGTGGTTTCCAAAATTTATGTTACAACGTCTCCCTTAAAAGAAATTTAATTGGATGCATCCTCCCACCCTCCATTTTATAAAATAATAAAAAAACATACCAGGGTAAATAAAAATACAAAAACAAAAATTTTTAAATAAAAATATTTTTTTCATTTATTCTTATTTATAACACTAGCAATTATGTGGAAAATTGGTCTTGGTAGTAAATATTCGCGCCTCCCCTTAGACTCCCTAGGGAGACCCGCCTCACAGAATGGAAAAAGCTGGTATAAACAAAGATCGCCTTGTTGAAACCAATCCAAGACAATTCATGTTAAAATTATCGCTTAAACCAGTCCAAATTTTTTAACTTCGTCACCATACGAGGCTTTATGGTCCCCCTTATGTAACGCGCCGTAACATTTTTCTGGACCCCCCCCCCCCCTAGACGTTACGTATCGCTCAAGCGGCCATTTTTATCTAAAAGTCACAATTATGTTGCGCAAAGTTTCGGAAAATCGCAAAAATAATTACCAGTTACGTAACGCGCTGTTCAACCCCCTCCCCCCCTTGTAACGCATGGTAATGTTGTACGAGATCCCCCTCCTCCCCAAATTGCGTTACGTAATACTTGTACGCTCCCTAAATCGCAGAGTAGCCGAAAGAGTTTTTGAAAAAAAAAAAAAATTACGAAAAAAATTTTATTTTTTAATAGAAAAAATAATTCTTTTCCCCCCCCCCCCCCCCCCCCCCCCCCTTGTTTCCCCCCCACTAAAAAACCCCCCGGGCCCCCCCCCGCCGGGGGGGGGCCCCCCCCCCCCCCCAACCCGGGGCATGATTTTTGAATTTTAATCAAAATCATTAGAGCGAATTTTGAGAAAATCGACTGAAAAAGCACATAAGTAAAGTACTAGTATTCTTTGGCCGATTTTGTTCAAAGGCTTCGTGTCACATGCCAGGAAAGGGACTCCATTGACATCTTGAGGCCTGAGTTTAATGAGAAAACTGGTCAAATAATAATGCGGGATTGAGAGGAAATATAGCAACCCTAAAGGGAGCGGGGGTTGTGTATTCATTATAAAATCACCCCCTCCCTCACTAATATATTCCATTACTCATCAACCTATTAATTTTTTGGCAGCGTTAAAAGTACACTAACTGAATTATGATTTGGGTTAATTAAAAGAAAGCCGCCAGGACCTAGAATAATTCAAGAAGTTAAAAGCACTTCTGATGCTGTACTTTTCTCTCTGAAGAATGCTCCAGTGAACTGGAGTAGACAAGTAGTAGGATGTTTGGAGAAAGTGAAGGGGCAGATTCGTATCGACTCAAGGGAAAATGTGTCAACAAGCAAGACGAGATTCTCCTTGACAGACAGAGAGAGAGAGAGAGTATATTTGGCTTGTGTTTTTATTATAACAATGTAAATTTACAAAAAAAGACATTGAGAGAAAAGAGCTCTTTACTATGCTTTTATTAAATCGAAATGAATTTGCTATTTTTAGATAAATAAATATGAAAAGCAAATAAGTAAAGTATACATTAACGACCCTTTGGCAATTGCATCTTTTGAGTACATGGATGTTACTAGGATATTTCTTGATAATCCTCTTCTTCCTTCTCATATTTTGTTCTCTCGTCCTTTATTTGTTCTTTGGGGCGGTTGCTTCACGTCTAGCCAACTAACAAACTTATCCGACCGATAAAATCATCGATATAGTAAACAAGAACTCCCAAGTTAAAAACAAATGAATTTTTTCACATTCAATTAGATATATGAGGTAAAAGGAAAGTTTTGTGAAGTTAGCAACTTAATAAAGGCAAAAATTATTATTTAAAACTAATTAATTTTTAATTAAATATTTTTCGAGATCTATATATTTGAATAAGATAATAGTATTCAAAATACCTCGATTCGGACTTAACAAGTCATAGATATATTTAACAAGACATGTGAGTGTTTTTTATTGATGAGGCCAAACATCCCATGGCCCCCGGGAATCGAACCCAGGATCTCCGCCTTTCCGAGGCATAGGCGTGCTATCCATTGCACCAGGCCACCGGACCCTCGACCTGCACCAATAAAACTCACTTCCCCTTATATGCAGTTAGTCGCGCAAGTTACTAACTCGTAACGAAAAAGTGAAAAACTTTAAAGTTAGTAACTTGCGCGACTAACTGCATATAAGGGGAAGTGAGTTTTATTGGTGCAGGTCAAGAGTCCGGTGGCCTGGTGCAATGGATAGCATGCCTATGCCCCGGAAAGGCGGAGATCCTGGGTTCGATTCCCGTGAAATCAAGTAAAAGGTGTGTCCCTTCAAAAAGTAAGGAAAAGAGGAAGAGGGTAGCAAGAGCGGATACAGAGGTGTTTCTCGGGGGGAGGGGGTAATCAGGTGTGACTGGTCGCACAGAACACAATTTTTTCTTAATTTCGGTATTTTAAAGACGCATTCTATACTTGTTTGCCAGAATATAAATACAAATCAAATTTTTAAGTATTAATTTTTAAAATTTTACATTAAAAATAAACTTTTTTTCGAAAAAAAGTATTTTTTTTATCTTGGAGGGGGGGTAATTACCCCATTTACCTCCCCCTGTATTCGCCCTCGGAGAGTAGTCTATTATTTTGTGAGTTTTTAATTATAGACCACATTTTGTTATTAATTATTTATTAAAAATATAAATACTGTACAACGTTTCGACGAGCCTTGGTATAGTGACTATCGTGCTGACTTCTATGCCAAGGGTTGCGTGTTCGGATCCCAAGCAGTCCGATGATTTTATTTAAGCCACCAAATGGCTGGACTCCCAATAGATATACTGTATATATAAATAACGGTTATGATAAAATGTCTTATATGGCCTAGGTTGCCGAAAAGACTGTGTGTATGTGTGGGTGAGTGAGAAAAAAAGTGTTTTTTTTTTTTTAAAGAAAATTTCGACTGTTTATGTGTAGTTTATTGTTCAAAATCAAAATTACACTGTCGTCTTGCTTAGTATATAATTTTGATTTTTAACAATTGCTAGACTACCTCTTTCCTTACCCTCTAAAGGGAAAGGATTTTTTCTACACCCTTTGTTTGATTTTTACTTTCTCGTACCCTATATATGAAATATATAGGAGAGAAAGTATTGCGATCATGTCAAAAATTCGATGTCGAGATTTTGATGGATATACATGTTTTGAGGTCCCCTGAGTCCAAAAAAGTGGGTCCCGCAAATTGGTCTGTGTGTGTGTGTGTGTGTGTGTGTGTGTGTGTGTGTCGTGTGTCTGTATGTGTGGACAGATTTTTAGCATGAAGGAATTGAGCTACCGGATTGAAATTTTATATTTAACTTAGGTACCTTTGAAGAATCTCAAAATAAGCTTTTGAACAAAATCGGCCAAAAAGTACTAGTACTTTACTGATGTACTTTTTCAGTTTTTTTCGATTTTCTCAAAATTCCCTCCAAGGATTTTTTTTAAAATTCGTAAATCAATTATTTTTTAGATGCTCTTTAAAATGTATATTCTCATTTTGCCGTTGAAATCTTCTGAAGACCACTTTACTCTTGTTCTTCATAGGAAAGATAGAAATGGTTGCCATGGTAACGGAATTTAAATCTTTTCTTTTTATTAGATTAAAAAATCAATTATTATTTAAATTCCCATTTATTTTTATTTTATTTGTGTCTTTAATTGTTTCAAAGAAAACATATATGTCTCTCTCTCTCTCTCTCTCTCTCTCTCTCTCTCTCTCACTTGCAAACATTATCGCCTGTCTCTCCGCCTTCTCTCATAGGCCTAATGTTAATTTCCTATAGGGATTTGTATGTTAATTTCGATTCAAAAGGGGGTCCCCTTTGGAACTTTTTAGGCATTTAAAATTTTTTTTCCAATTCTTATGAAATTTTGTATTTATTTACGATTCTCTATTGTGTATAAAATGTCCAAATATGAGATTAAAATTTTGAAAAATAACCATAGTTTATTTCAAGCAGTCAACATTTAAAATGCAAGTTTGTAACTAAGGTGCTATGGGAAACTAAATATATCTCGACACAAAAAATCTGGTGTGACCAGCACGGTGCACAACTTTCTCTTACCGAAGGGTAAGAGAAGTTGTGTGCTGTCGCCAGTCACACCAGATTTTTTTTAATATCTACATAAAACATAGGGCCTATAGTGGTGATTTTTCTTCTTCCTTTTCCTTCTTAAAAAAAAAAAAAATAACTGACTATTTTTATTTATTATCTTTATTCGTAATATTTTATATTACAAATTTAAATTCTATAGATTTTTTTATATCTTTGAATAAGTTTTTCGCTCCCCTCAAAAAAGCAAAGTGTACATTTTGGCGTTTCTCTTATTCAAAGTTGGCGAGTTGATCCATTCGAATAATTGATAACGTTTCTAACTGAATCAGCATGGCGTCTCCACAGTTGAGACTTTCTTCTTCTTACGAGATTGCCTCCGGGCTGGAAACCATTTATTTTTCTCTTAAACTCGCATGAGAATTGAGAATGTCAAAAGTTAACTTACCCTCTATTAAAAGGGAAAAAGAAAATCCAACAAGACTTTTTGTAAATTAAAGGCTTTTTAATTGCAATGCTGAAAGGTGAACAACTTTATTAGAAATGAAAGAGAGAGAGAGAGAGAGAGAGAGGGGTAATGTTTTTTTTGATAAAGTTCAATAATGAACGACTTTAATTCACTCTTGACTTGTTAAAAAAAAAGGAAAGAAATAGTTTTTCTTTTTTTTTTTAAATTTGTGACATTCTTTTATAACAAAGAGATATTATATAAAATTAATGGAAATATTCTATTAAAATTTATTCTTTAGAAATTATGATAAATTAAAAAAACTGGAGTGATTGTCGCACACAATTTTATCTTACCTTTGGTAAGTTGAAAGTTGTGTTCTGTGCTTGTCACACCAGATTTTTTGTGTCGACAATGTGGTAATACAATTAATAATTTAAGAATTTTTAAGAAAATTGTATAAATATTAATTGTATTACCACCTAGTAATTATTCAATTTTCTTAAAAAATTCTTGCATTTGTTTGTAAGAGCCTTGTAAAAAATATATTCTAGAATATTATTATACTCTAAGATAAAAAATTTATAATAATTGATAATGTTATTTTCCCGATACTAATTTTTATTTTATCTCTTGTTATAAACACATTAGTTCTGAGGATGATCCCAACCGGGATCGAAACGTCAACATGATGGGAATTAAAACAATGAAATACGGTAGATTCATGTCAAAAAATTTTGTGTTGATTTGTCTTAATTTTATAACATACAAAATCTGAAATTTCGGGCCCATATTTCATCATGGGTCATCCAGACTTTAAACGATAGCCTACTTGTATTATTTGTAGAAAGTTCTGGCATATTTATTTATTTAGACCTATACCATTTAGTATCCAAAAGATTTAAATAAATATTCATCAGCGGACAACCCGCACCCTTTGACTTTTAGGTGATCAATATTGACATTTGTTTGCTCAGGGGCCCACATCTTGTGGGTACGTGGATGGCGACCACGAGCTGCCCTAGCTGGGACTGGCAGGACTTCTGTCCTTTGCATATCAGTCTCTTTCCTTCTATATTTTCAACAAGCGTCAGACCGTGCGACGGCCCGGCCTGTTCTGTTCCTTCCCACCCCCACCCCCTCCGCCGACCCGTGGAAATAATCAGGCGAGGAAAGAAGAAGAATATTGACATTTGTCAACATCTCTAACTTGAGGGAGTTTCATCGTTTCTAACTATCTGAATATTTTTCAAAGCAACTGGTTGAGAACGAATATTTTTTACAATTAGTACTTTTTTTTTTTACTTTCTCTTACCTATGTATATATGTAATATATATATAGAGAGAAAGTATTGGATTCATGTCAAAAATTCGATGTCGAGATTTTGATGGATCTTCACGTTTTGAGGTCCCCTGAATCCAAAAACTGGTTTTCGCGACATGGTCTGTCTGTGTGTGTGTGTGTGTGTGTGGGTGGGTGGGTGGGTGGGTGGGTGGGTGGGTGTGTGTGTGTTCAATTTTAAGGATGAAGGAATTGAGCTACGAGGTTGAAATTTTATAATTAAGTTAAACACCCCCCGGGACCGGAAAAATAAGCTTTTAATCGAAATCGGCCAAAGAGTACTAGTACTTTACTGATGTACTTTTTCAGTTTTTTTCGATTTTCTCAAAATTTGCTCCAACGATTTTTTTTTAAATTCAAAAATCAATTATTTTTTAGATGCTCTTTCAAATGTATATTCTCATTTTGCGATTGAAATCTTCTGAAGACCACTTTACTCTTGTATTTCATAGGGAAGATAGGAGAAATGGTTGCCATGGTAACAAAATATAAATATTTTCCCATACTTATAAATTTTACATCTGAATTCATGTTCCATACTGTCGGGAACTAAATACATGTCGACACAAAAAAATCTGGTGTGACAAGCACAGAACACAACTTTCGATTACCGAAGGTAAGAGAAAGTTGTGTGCTGTGCGCCAGTCACACCAGATTTTTAATACTTATTTTAAAACTCCCGGGAATCTGTCTTGTATTTATTTCTACCACAATTTTTATTAAAAGGAAGGGAGGCTGGCATTTATTTCCTCTGTTTACTTTCTTTGATTATATTCCATTCACCTATTTTTTTTTTTTTTTTTTTTAATGGGGTTTCTTTAAAACGGAAATTAGCCTCACTTCTCTTTTTTTTTTAAACATCTTAAAAATTTTTCACTTTAAAACAAATTAAATTCTTTCAAACCGTAATAAGTGGACTTCATTTTAATCTAAGCAATTAGACTTCTATTGTAATTAAAAACTTTTGCAATTCGAAGACCCATCAAGTCGAACGAACCCCTTTTTTTTTCTTTTTATGTTCTATTTTTTTTACTTCTTTCTTTTTTTTTTGAAAGAGATCGGCCGGCGACCCCCGCTATCATTTCGCGCTACATAAAACATTAATTCCTATTACTTTTTCTATAATTCAAACGCCCCAATCCTGCTTGTAATGATGACTCCTTTTCTTATTTTCAAAGAGCCTTTATGTGGCAAAAGGGGTGGGATTTTTTTTTCTCTTCTCTCTAAAGATATAAAAGGAAATAAAATAAAAGGGGTGGGAAAGAAAATGATAAGATTTGAAAACGAGCCGTTCCGATGAGAGTCACGTGTTAACGGCTCAAGTTTGCGCGAATGGCGGCCGCCAACCGGTAATAACATCGGCGAGCAGTGGCGGCGCGTCCACTAGGCAAACTAGGCAGCCGCCTAGGACGGCAACCTGGGGAGGGCGGCAAAAAGGGAAAAATTTAAAAATTTGGGACCGCCCCCCTCCCCAAAGCCTTCGCCTAATGAAAAAATAATTCTAGAAATTCTAGAGGAAATATAAGAAAAAATTTTTGTTTTTTTTAATATAATTTTTTTATTAATTCATAAATTCTAAAATCTAAAAGAAACATATAAATAATGGAAAAAATTTTTAATATTTACGAATTTTGTATTGAAATTATTTTTTATTTCAAGAAAAAAATAAACATATTAATAAATTTAAATTCAATCACAAAATTTATTTATTTATTTATTTATTTATATACTCAAATTACAGGAGTTATCCCATTTAACATTTGAGAAGAACAATTAACATTGAAATTAGAAAGACAAAATTCAATAAAATTCTGAGAGGAGTTTATAAAATACAAAACATAAAATACTCGTACAAAACAAATAAAATACATTAGAGGACCAATCATAGGGAAACCAGTAGCCTTATAAAATCGTTTTTTCCAATTCCAACCACATCAATTTCCCTCCGATTGGCCTCGGCTACATTTCTGAAGATGGGAGATCTTTCCCTACCTACATAAAAATGTAGGTATCTTTTTAAATTTCTACAATGTGTAGTAAACTTCTACATATAATATAATATATATATAAGGATAAAAAAAATATATATACAAACAAAAAAAATGAGTAAAAAGTGGTGATTTCGGGTAAGGGGTTCAATTGAGGAGGAAAATGGAAACAAAAAATCTAATTTGGGGGGGGGGGGGGGGGGCGCAAAAAAAATCTTGCCTAGGGCGGCAGAATAGCTTGCGCCGGCCCTGTCGGCGAGGTCTCCCCCAGGGTGGCGATTAATTAAACGGGTGTATTAATATCAGAGCAATCAAATAATTGATCTATAGAGAATGAATTACATTCCCTCCCTCCCTCACTCACTCTCTCAGGTGCCATTCATGAAATGTAATTTAAACCTTGGTGGAGAAAAAGAGAATAAAATAAATTTAAAGTATTGGCCTAGCGAGATTACTAAATTAAGGAAGAAATCTCCCTACCGTCGCTCTCTATTTTCAGGACGATATTTTCACTCTAATTTATTATTATTTTTCAAAGAGCCAAAATCTAATTTTCATTCCTAAAAGTTTTTTTTTTTTTTAACTATCTAATTGATTTTTTATTATAATTGTTTCATTTGGCTAGAGGGCGAACGGCCCGGGGTTGAAATAACAAAATACAAAATTTTATTAAGACCGCATTTGCACGAGTGTTGAATTTTAATTGTTGTAGTCTATTAAATTTACTATTATTGAAACATCAACATCTAAAGCAGCGTTTCCCAAACTGTGAGGCGCGCCTCCCTAGGGAGGCGCGGACTAGTCTAAGGGGAGGCGCGAATATTGGCCACCAAGA
>JAKCPI010013343.1:0-30969 GCA_023213315.1 Euborellia annulipes | reverse complement strand
TACCAGATGGCTTAAATAAAAATGCCTGGACCCTAATATATATAAATTCATAAATAACGGTTATCGTAAATGTCTTATATGGCCTGAGCTGCCGAAAAGACAGTGTGAATGTGTGTGTGAGTGTGAGTGTGAATGAGAAAAAAAAAAAAAAAAAAAAAAATAATGTTACTTGCACAATTGACAAAAAAATCTGGTGTGACTGGCGCACAGCACACAACTTTCTCTTACCTTCGGTAATCGAAAGTTGTGTACTGTGCTTGTCACACCAGATTTTTTGTGTCGACATGTATTTAGTTTCCGACAGTATGGTACATTCGATTTTCAAGATGTAAAATTTATAAGTATGGCAAAATATTTATATTTTGTTACCATGGCAACCATTTCTCCTATCTTTTCTATGGAGAACAAGAGTAAAGTGGTCTTCAGAAGATTTCAATCCCAAAATGAGAATATACATTTTAAAGAGAATCTAAAAAATAATTGATTTTTGAATTTAAAAAAAAAATCGTTGGAGCAAATTTAGAGAAAATCGAAAAAAACTGAAAAAGTACATCAGTAAAGTACTAGTAGTCTTTGGCCGATTTTGTTCAAAAGCTTCGTGTCACGTCCCAGGGGGGTGCCTAACTTAAATATAAAATTTCAACCTCATAGCTCTTTTCGTTCTTGAGATATTTTGTTCACAGACACACAGACAGACAGACAGACAGACCATGTCGCAAAAACCACTTTTTTAGATTCAGGGGACCTCAAAACGTGTATATCCATCAAAATCTCGACATCGAATTTTTGACATGAATCCAATACTTTCTCTCTATATATATATTACATATATACAAAGGTAAGAGAAAGTAAAAAAATTATATATAATCTAATCAAAACAAAAAACTTTAATGTTAATTTTCTTAAAACTTGGTAGGTGGCGCTTGACACACTTATGCGAAACAGGATCCAAATAGAGGTCTATATAAAGTCAAATACGCTATTATTTGAATATTTAAAAAAAAAAATTTCTTGTATATATAATTATTTTTTACTATATCTAAAATGTTACAGCTTGAAAATGGACTGAGGATGACATTATTTAATTAAAGCCGAAACTGTCTCAAATATTCTGAGTTTCATTTCGTAGAGGCCAATTTCCTGGCTGTCTGCTTCTTCATCTAATGCTAAAAGCCATTAGCCACTTTACAACTTTATACTTTTTACTTTTAATAATTGTTTTTTTTTCCTCTTTCAAAATTATTATATAACATTTCACATAATTTCACTAATAGGTGATCTCTTGCATTCTTCTTTATTTCTTTTATGCAAAATATTATATTAATAAATAAATCTGAATTTTTTGTTCATTTATAAAGAGACATCTTTTGAGAATGTTAAAATAATAAACGGTACAAAAATTGTTGTGGTTGTTTTTGTATTCACTAGTGTATGACCAAAAGACAACTGAGAAGACTAGATCAGTAACCTGGAAATTTAAAAATTCGCCTTTTCAAAGATATATATATTTTTTTTAATATAAAAACCCCCCGGGTCAACCACCCCCCCCCCCGGGCTTTTTTTTCCCGTCCCCCCCCGGTAATATATGTTTTTTGAAATTTGTCCTTAGCCAATAAATTTTTAAATATTGAAATTCCCTTTTCAAAGATTATTTTTTCAAAAGATAAGATCCCAGCATAAAATCTTATTATCATACTAATAGGCCGGTTATATTTTGCCAGTCAGCCCTTTGTCACGTTTCAATGTTTTCTGTAAGATAGGGTGAAGTTCATATGACCTGCGGTTTGACGGATATTATTTGTATTTCTTCAAATTTAATTATAAAAAATTTAAGTAAAATATCAGGTAACAGATACGGGCTATGCAATTATATTCAAATTGTATTCTAATATCAAATCTATTAATTTCGTCATTATTTTGTTATTACTATAACTATAACCCCATATAATTTTTGACATGAATGCAACACTTTCCCTCTATAATATAAATAGGTCTAAATATTTTTTTAGTCTTTTCAGCATCTTAGGCCATTAACATATAAAGGTAAAAGAGAGTAAATCTTTAAATAAATTAAATTTAGACTGGTAACCGCAGGCACTAGTTGAAACATTGTAATATTAAAAAAAAGTAAATTATAACACTTGGTAAAATTGTTTCAAAATTAAATTTATTTTAATAAATAATTAATACATATTTCAACACTTAACGTCTCATCATCACACAGTTTTTACACATTAAAAAAAAAAAAACTGTAAAAACTTCTGTTGATGACACGTTAAGTGTTGAAATACGTATTAATTATTTATTAAAATAAATTTAATTTTGAAACAATTTTACCAAGTGTTATAATTTACTTTTTTTAATATTACAATGTTTCAACTAGTGCCTACGGTTACCAGTCTAAATTTAATTTATTTCTCTTTTACCTTTATACGTTAATGGCCTAAGATGCTGAAAATACTTTTTACATATTTTTTTTTAAAGTAAATTTTATCTTATACTATTCAACGAGCAATGTACTTTTTTTGTTTGTAAGCACATCAGTTCTCGAAAATGGCTCCAACGATTTTTTTCAAATTTTAAATATATACTAGTTTTGATACCAATATGAAATTGTGCTAGATCTCATCTTTGGGAAAATTCGAGTACTAGTACAGTACTTTACTTTTGTACTTTTTTTCCAATATTATCAAGAATAAACTCTATCATCTCGGAACTATCACTTGAACAATTAAATTAAATAATAATAAATTCAAAAAATCCACTTCTTGAACACTAAAAACATTAATTATATAAATTTTGATTTTGTTGATTTAACAAAATTTTCAAAAATCCACTTGCATTTAATCTCCGTTCAAAAAAAAAGTAAATATTTTTCCCTTTAAAAAATAAATAGATAGAGAGGAAATGTTTGCTAATAAATACTAAATATTTACTTTAATAAACAGCAAGACAACAAAAAGGAAAACGAACCCTTTTCATTTCACTCAATTGAAAATTTGTATCCTCTCTGATAGGATTAAAGATTATAAAATGGAGGCTTTAATTTCAATACTATCAAGAGAAAACGTGCATAAAATGTATGGTCTTTGGACCAGAGAGAAATTCATTTTAATTAAAATTGAATCCCTTCTTCCCTTCTAATTAATAAATATTTTAACAAATTAAATGTTCCTGTTCCTTTTTATCACAAAAATTTTAATTTGTTTAAGGTCCATTTAGACCCATTTCAATTGATTGGTTGCCAATTCAATTGAAATAAATTTTTCTGGCTTAGGACTTTGGTAATTGACATAATCGATAGATTCTAGCAACATTTCCTTTAATAAACAATAACAAGAGAGATGGATAAATTCCAACAAGTTGTAACGATAGTAGTACAATTAAAATACAGGAATTTAGTGCAAAATACAAACGACGACAAAGTTGCCAAGAAAACAAATGATCTCTGCCATTTGCTGCAAACTTTTGTTCATTTGGGTTGATGGACAGACACTCTATTCTTTAAAGATCTATCTGGTGGTCTCTCAACTCACTCTCTCTTTTATCCGCACTGTGCGGAATTGGATCTTAAAAAAAAGGAGAACCCAATAAGAGAGGTCTTTCACAAGAGAGGAATTTGATGTGACGTCACATTTTATAGTTATTTGAACACGTTCACTTTATTTTATGAAAATACCAAGAAATAAGATTCCCTTTTTATAAGACGTCCCTAACTGTAAGTATCCTACCAAGAGGAAGGAGGGAGGAAGAAATTTGATTTTCCCACTATTAGCCTAGGTTTTATTTTAAAAATTTAACATCTAGAAATAAAAAAATTCTAAATAAAATAAAATTTTATTATTTGTAACATGAGGAGTCAACGAGGATGACTAAATACGTGGCCTGATTCTTTCTTCTTCAGTCATTAATGTCAAAACTAACAAGAGTAATTTTTGCCATGAAGTGGATTTGAACTCGAGTTGTCTTCAGGAAAATAAGCTTTAGAGCTTTATCCCCCCGTCTTCCATACAATGTTATAAGACTATATTGTCCGTACATAACACATAGGTTGCAAAACTACTGGCAGGATATCTATTGAAAATTTCCGGGGGGTGCTATCAATAATTCAAATTACGATTAGTCATTTGAAACTCGATAAGCTGTTTTAGCGGGCATTTTGGCTATCAGATATATAATCTTGTTTTGCCTTAAAAACTTAAATATAAAATTTCAACTACCTACCTCAATTCCTTTTTGCTTTAAATTGGATACACACTACACACACACACAGACAGACACATTCACACAGACACAGTAGCGTAGCCAGGATTTCTGCTTGGGGGGGGCCCAAAAGTTTTATGAACACCCGGAGGGGGGGCAGACCCCCCTTCTCCGAGAATTTTTTTAGATTTTAGAATTTATGAGAGTTAATAAAATAATTATTAAAAAAAAAATCATTAGGGAAAACAATAGGTATTTTTTTGTTTTGGAGAAGGCTTTGGGGGGGCCCGGCCCCCTTGGGCCCCTCCTGAATACGGCACTGCACAGACAGACAGACCATGTCGCGAAAAACACTTTTTTGGATTCAGGGGACCTCCAAACGCGTATATCCATCTAAATCTCGACATCGAATTTTTGACATGAATCCAATACTTTCTCTCCCTATATATATAGAGGTAAGAGAAAGTAAAAGTGAAAACAATTTTAGTAAAGGAATTATTACTTCTTAAGTAAATCTTGTTCGCATTTCATCCATCCCCCCGCTACAATTTCCCTTTCTAATTTGGCAAACATGGAAATACGCCTCCAACTCCCTCTTCTCCCAAGGGATTTATATACGCTCATTTATAAATCAACGTTTCTGGTTATTTATGTATAACCAACCGCTTCTCCCAATTCAAACATGAGAGAAGATAGACAAATAGAATCTATAATAATAAAAAAAACTTCTTGAATAAAAAAAATGTACAAACAATATGATGGATACAATGACTTTATTGTTTAATAATAGAATCCTTAAAAAAAAATAAATAAATAAAATTGTAATTGAATATTAAATTAATAGAATACAAAACTTCATTCGCTATTGACATTTTTTATTGAACTTTTGAATATTTACAGTATTTGTTTGTTATGTTTATTTCACTGATCAAAGTGTTTTGTTTAATATTCTTTTTTGATATTAACAAAGTTAAAAACTTACAAAAATAAAAACAAATAAGTATCCTTCGGTGGATCTTGCATCTTGGGGGGTTTGCTTCCTTGGGAAGAAAATATTCAATTTTTAAGACGGAAGCTCCGGAGGCGGGTTCATTTATTATTTATATACGTTATAACGATATATAGGTGTTACTTATGAGATCTTATCTATAATTATAGCTAAGATCTCAAAGGTAACTTTTACTGACGCAGTGTTAAATTATAAGGTTAAGGTAAAAGTTTTTCAAATCAGTTCACTACTTACTGTGATTAGCCCAGTTAAACTAATAAAATCACACTCACCTATAACTGTCATCAAATATATTTCCTAATTAAATGTTACAAATAGTAATTTATATTATACTTTTTCGCCAATCTATACTTATATTGTATGTAAACGTCAAAATCTGCCCGGATAGACTCCGAAACTATAGGATGGATTTTCATCGAGTTTTTTTTTAATAGATAGAGAATTTTCCGAGGGGTGTCTTGATCATTATTTTTTTTTTGTAAAAAAGTCATTTCGGCTGCAGAGGTCATTTGACTCTTATAAATATATTTATTATTTATATTATACAGTATCAATGGCTTCCGGCGGGCGTTCAATGGTCTTGTTTTTCGGGGGCCACCTATCCCGATTTTCAGTACCACTTGGCGTTGCTTAACAACATTGATCTTGGTGGCTGTTGTTTTTTCTTCTTGCCAGGCCCACCGGTCATTTAAGAGGTTCAAAAAATTTCTGAAAATGCAGTTTTTTTCAATAGCATCAGGTTTTGTCTCTACTTAGGAAAAAATTAAAACCAATTAATTATAATAATTATATAGGCGGAGTAAAAAAACAAACTCCAAGACTATCAGCAGCCAAATGTATTTTATTAAAGCCGTACCAGGCTGACGTTTCGGCCCCTTCTCTAGGCTTCAATAAAATACATTTGGCTGCTGATAGTCTTGGAGGTTTTTTTTTTGACTCCGCATTAAATAATGAAAATCAAATGAAAAATAATGAAAATTGTTATATGATTAATTTTTTTCTGCACCGGAAGCAACTAGTGGACGTACCAGACTCCTCCCCGTACCCCTCCTCTCCCACACGAGGCTGTGATGTCGAATTATCTTATCCAGCCAAACAAAAATTCAACAATTAAAATTTGATTGTTCCAAGATGCAATGCAATTTGTATAACTTTAAATTAAATCGTTTGCTTGTCAGTTAATATTATTTAGTAAATTTGTCACAGAGACGTTTGTATTCATCTCAAACAAGGGGTTGAGATGACCCGGTGAAATTCTCTCTATTGGTAAAGAGATTAAACTGAGATTTGATTAAGAACTCTGTATGTATGTATGTATGTTATGTTAGAAACAAGAACAATTCCCACCTCAATCATGAGATTTGTCTTTAAAAGAATGAATAGCCATTCAAAACTGAAATATTAATGTCCACTCGCTAGAAAATAAATTTATAGAATCTATAGCTAACAAATCGATATCTTTATCGAAAAAATAGCTTATCTTTATCTTCAAGCAACTCTTTTTGGCAGGTTATCGTACTGTTAAGGGTATTGATTCGATATCTAATGTTCCAGAAATGGGGTATAAAAATATTTTTTTGTTCTTTTTCTTAATCAATTTTGATGAACGTTATCAATTTTCTTATAAAGATTTAAACAAACTTCCTTTTTTTTTATTTGCCCGGGTTGATTTGTAGAATTTTAAAAAATCTACTTCCTATGTTAAATTATTATCAGTTCCTACAATTTTTCAAGCATATTCAAATTAAAATTGCAATATCCAGAAATGAGATAGGGTCGGGGGCGATAATTGTAGTGAGGCAGTGTCGCAACGGGTGGGTAGTGAAGGTAATAATGATTTAGTTCAGGATATAAATTAGCATTAATAATCTACCCTACCCCTCTAATCTATTAATATCAACAATTGGAAAGAATCTAGACCTCTATTTACTATTAATATATAGGCCTATATATAGCTAAGGCTGAACGCACACCAATTGAGCAAAAACTCTCTTGGACAAAACGTTTTTGACTAAAACTGTTTTTTCAATTTTTTCTATGGGTTAACGCACACCGAAGAGGCAAAATACAATTGGCCATGATTCAACATCATTGAACAAAATGTTTAGCCATTGAGCGTTTTGCTCAATCGGTGTAGGCTGGCATAGAGCAAAATGTTTTATCATTGAGCGTTTTTGCTCAATGGCCGAACATTTTGTCCAATGCCAACGCACACCGATTAGGCAAAAACGCTCAATGGCAAAACATTTTGCATAATCGGTGTGCGTTTGCATTGAGCAAAACGTTTTTCTCTGGGACAAAACGTTTTGTCCAAGAGCGTTTTGCTTAATTGGTGTGCGTTCAGTCTTAGAGAACGTAAAAATAAATTTTCAAAGGATAAATTGATTTAAAACCATCCGACTTTTTTAGTTGCAGAAGTACTAGCAACTTTTCTGATAAAACAAATGACTTCCTAGTTAATTGGTTCCTTGATTCCTTTGTTGTTTGTTCAAATTAAATATTTAGAAAACTAATTTCACTTTTTCCTAAAGATAATTTTTTTTCTCTCTCTCGATCTCTTTCCCTCAAGAAACAATTTCCTCTTACAAAATGTATTTTTCTTCTAGAAAATTGTTTGTAACAATTAGTTTAATTGCAAATTGAATTAAATATGATACATCCCAAAGTAATAGGTTATTATATTTGTCTGTTGGGCAGCATTTAACTTCTTCCTTGGCAGAGCTTTGCAATATTATAATAATCGAGGAAAACAAAAGAAAAATTATTATCAGAGACTCCGCGTGAAGGATTCCCCGAAATTGAAACTTGGAGATTAAGTTAAGATTATTTAAAGCGAAAAGGAATTCTAATGTAATAAATTCAAAGAGCCAAGATATCCAGACTGAAAAAAAATAATCTGAAATAGATTTCATCTGATACGTTTGAAAAATAAAAATGATGAATGTGATTATCTTTATGATGACGTTGAAAATGAATAAAACAACCGGAGAAAATAACTTCACAAGTACAAGGTCTAAATAAATAATAAAAAAAAATTTCTAAGTGTTCGTCTATCCGTCTGTACGCGTTGTCAAACAGATTTTCCGTAGGAATTTCGAAATGAGATTTTGCATTCTTAAAGAGGACGTTATGGGCCCTCCAGGAAAAATACTTGAGTTCATAAATTCCTTCCAAAAAATAAAATATTTAATAAAGTTATCAAATAATTCTTTAGGCTATAGTATAGCCTGGCTATACTGTATAGTAGATTTGTTTTATTCTATTTGAAGGAAATAAATATTTTTAATTTTCTTAATTTTTTTTAAAAGAAGACATATTGCCTCCTGCCCCCTGCCCCCTCCTCTAGGATGCCAGGGGGGCAGTTCTGGCGCCTATGATAAATACTTATGTGGAGGTCCTAAAAAAATTCCTGAAAATCGGAAATTTTTCTTTTTAAAGTTATTGGGTTCTGTCTCTGCCTTATGAAAAATCTAAACTAAATATTTTCTTAAAAATTGGAACTCATATATAAATAAATAATTATAGTTTACTTGAAATCTGTTCATTATTTTAAATACTCGTATTATAAAAAGAACTGACCTGTCCTTTTCTCTAAACTGTGAATCACAAAAACAAAGCAGCCCTAAAAGTGGCATTTGCGTCTCATTGTGTGCCGGGGTTTAAGAATAATATTTTTTTACGGTTTCACTTGAGATTTTTTGAAATAAAAACCGGTAAAACGGACATCACTTAGATAAATTTTTATTTTATTGAAAATTGTCAAATTGACCTAAATTTATATTTTTGAATATATTTTTCTTGTAAATAATAGAAAAAAAAAAAAAAAGGAGTGAGTGGGTGAGTAAGTGAGAGAGAAAGAAACAAATTGAGAGATCAGAGTGTATTCTATCATAAAGATTGAAGACATACAATTCCTTTGAATTGACCTCAATTTGTCTGTAAGAAGATAGAGAGAACTTGCTCTCGTCCACTCTCCTTTGCAAAACCTATTTCGAATCTTCAATCCCATCTTTTTTCTTGAGTTAATAATCAAAAAAATCTATTATTTATTTAAATATTGTATTAGACTTTAGAAATGTTTGTAATTATTTTTAATACGAATCAGCAAAATGAAAGCTTAAATTATACAGTATTTAAATAGTGGTTTTAATCTCTATAATTTTACAAAAGTAGTACTAATATAATAAAAATACAAATAAAAATAAAAATTACCCATGACTTCAGCTTTACTGCACCAGCATTTTAAGCAATTTGCCATTAAAAAATCTTCAAAGATGAGATGTAGCTGTAGAATTTAAATAGATAAATGAGATATAGCACCCAGGAGATAAAATAAAAAACTTTTATTTAATTACTAAATTGTCGACGCTTCCGTCTCTAATCGATATTTCTCAGGATAATTTATTGTTACAATACAAGATGTTTAGTATTATATTTAATTATCATTTCAAATTATACAGTACAATGCTCCTTTAGCGAGCATCTCTTATAAAGAGTAATTCCCATAACGAGCAAAACAAATTGTAAAAGATTGACTACCTTAATGAGCGACGTTTCGCATAACGAGTGGTGAGGAGAGGGAAAGTCCCGGATTGTGCTTATGTTACATCAGTTTGTGTTATGGGGGGGGGGGGCAGCTCTATGGGGAGAATGTTATTGTTTCGCTTTACGAGTATGATTCTGGTTTCAGTTAACACCGTACTTATACAGCCTTTACATTTACTGTATAAATTATATTAATATTTTCAGTGTGAACCAGTCTTATAGATTGTAATCTCATAAACGGTAGTTAAATTCTTGGTTAAATAAAAGATGTTGGTTTTAATTTTTCATATATATATATACATATATTTATTTATTTCAGAGTATAAGAGGCTAACAAGTCTGCGCAGGGTCACTTGTTTCGGCGAAATAACGCCTTCATCAGAGCCTCATTAACTCTCCACTAATTATGTAAATTTAATTGGAACTTGCAAAATCTTGGTTATTACAATTAAAATGATTGGATTATTATAAAATAGTTTTCTTTAACCTTATAGGTGACTATATTCCCTTTATATACTGTAATATATATATATATATATACATATATATATATATATATATATATATATATATATATATATATATATATATATGAAAAATTAAAACCAACATCTTTTATTTAACCAAGAATTTAACTACCGTTTATGAGATTACAATGAATAAATTATTTTATTTTATAAAATACAATATTATATCGTTTTTTATTAATTATCATATCTTATATATACCAGTATGTTAATATAATAATTAAATTTCATTTATTATACATAGTCTATATCTTTGGTTAATTTTTTAGAAACCTTACCTCTTAATCAGTAATCAAAAATTTATAATTCCATTAGATGTAGCCAGATTACAGGCCGCGAAAAGTAATCTGAGATCTGTAGCCTGATTAATAGGTGTTGTAATCTGTAATCATCAATCGATTGCTCAAACTCTGTAATCTGACCAGAGTTTGTTACTGTAACCTACGATAGTTATCTAGCAAGTTTAAAATAGTTAACTCAAAATCGGAAAAATTCTAGTTGCCTACGAGTAGTTGTGGTAGTAAGGTGATGTTATATAAAGTTTAATATAATATCACTTTAACTAACATTCTAGTCAAATAACAAGAAGTGAAATTAAAAATGGAAAAAATACTGGTGTGAGTGAATGAGGGAGTTCACATTACATATTGTTTTTGCCCGAAGAGGTTGATGAATTTCTAAAATAATCTGTATAGAGTCTGGGTGTGTAGAGAGAGAGATATATGAGATATCATATAACTTAGAACACACTCGGAGAGAGATGCATCATGTAAATGAATCTCTTGAATAATTATAGAGACAAGGATAAACGGATTGTTATAGTTTATTACTCGGTCATTTGCTTAACAATTTACAAAAGACAAGCTGGTTACAATGATTTCTTTTTGAGTTCACATCGACTCTGGGCAAAAATAATGCGAGGCGCCCCTTTTTGTATCTCCGATGTTTTTGGTTTGTTTGTAACAGTTATGTAGAGGCTAATTTCTGAATTTACTATTTTCTTCCTAAAGCAAATGCTTCCCCTGCCTCCCCCAAATGACGTGACTGCTTTCTCTCTCTTTCTATTGATACTTTATCTATTTCTTTAATCTCTCAATAATAATTTAAACCAGTTCTGTAATTAACAACGATTAAGTTATATCTCAAAGAGATTTGATTGATATTATAACGAGACACTAAACCCGACTGTGCCGGGCTTGCGCGCCAAGGCAGGTTGCTTCCCCCTCTATTGCAATATAATTGGGCATATAAATGTCTCCGCGGTTTTTTGGTTTTCACTTTGCCAAGTTTTTCAATAAATAATAAAGTAGTTTCGTTTCTCCTCTCGGAAAAAATAAAGACATTAATTTTTTGAGGATGAAAAACTCTCCCTGGACTATTTAATGTCATTTTTCACCCCCTTTTTACTTTCTCTTACCTCTATATATTTTAATATATAGAGAGAGAAAGTATTGGATTCATGTCAAAAATTCGATGTCGAGATTTTGATGGATATACAAGTTTTGAGATCCACTGAATCCAAAAAAGTGGTTTTCCTAACATCTGTCTGTCTATGTGTGTGTGTGTGTTCAATTTTAAGCATGAAGAAATTGAGTTGTGAGATTGAAATTTTATATTTAAGTTAACCACCTCCCTAGGGCGTGAAAATAAGCTTAATTAATTTCTTCGGTGTCGGAAAATAATTTTTTGAAAATTTCAAGTTTTATTTTGCTTATTAAGCTAGATCTCTATCCTCTGGCGAACTCTGATGAATAAAAATAATATTATTTTCATTCCCTTTATAAAAACAATATTACGTATGATATTAATTTGTATAATTTAAACAAAATCAATTTTCCATTTCATTTTTTTTTTTAATATTTAATATATTGGAAAACAATTTGATATCAGATTTAATCAAAAATTTAAAAGAAATAAATTATTATAGAAAAATAAATACCATATTTACATTATAAAACAAAAAATTAAAAGAGGAGATAACACAACATAACCAGAAATAAATTAATATTTGTTTTAATCATTATTATTATTAGCATATGAGATTAAAAATTATAATTAATTTTTTTTTTAATATTAATTATAATTAATTTAAAAAAATTAAATATATGTTAAATAAATATATTTGGTTTTGTTTTGTCTAATTTTGTACTGATGAATAGTCAATAATAATGTTACTATATCACGCAATCTAGTTTGCAACGAAAAATCATACGGGGATTGGAGATTTACGTAAAAGATATCCCTAATTTAAATAATAGGGGAGAACAGGGCCGCAACCAGAAAATTTTTTCGGGGCCAGGGTGGGGGTGAGAGGGAATCCTCCATCTTTATTTATAATTTTTTTGATTTCTGGGGGGGGGGCTTTCATTCCCCAGGCTACGATTTAATTTTGATTAAAGCAAACAAATAAATTCACTATAAAAAATCTGATTGATTGGCGCACTGCACACAACTTTCTCTTACCGAAGGGTAAGAGAAAGTTGTGCACCGTGCCCAGCACGGTCACACCAGATTTTTTGTGTCGAGATATATTTATTTAACAAGACATGTGAGTGTCTTTATTGATGAGCCAAACATCCCATGGCCCCCGGAATCGAACCCAGGATCTCCGCCTTTCCGGGGCATAGGCGTGCTATCCATTCCATTGCACCAGGCCACCACCCGACCTCACCAATAAAACTCACTTCCCCTTATATCAGTTAGTCGCGCAAGTTACTAACTCGTAACGAATAGGTGAAAAACTTTAAAGAAAATTTTCCACCCATGCGCCGCTTGGTTAACCAGTAGAGGGACAGATATCTGGATCTGCTCTAACACACTACTAAAACAGTAGTGTGTTAGAGCAGATCCAGATATAAAGTAGTGTGTTAGAGCAGATCCAGATATCTGTCCCTCTACTGGTTAACCAAGCGGCGCATAGGTGGAAAATTTTTCTTTAAAGTTTTTCACCTATTCGTTACGAGTTAGTAACTTGCGCGACTAACTGCATATAAGGGGAAGTGAGTTTTATTGGTGCAGGTCGAGGTCCGGTGGCCTGGTGCAATGGATAGCACGCCTATGCCCCGGAAAGGCGGAGATCCTGGGTTCGATTCCCGGGGGCCATGGGATGTTTGGCCTCATCAATAAAGAACACTCACATGTCTTGTTAAATATAACTATGACTCAGTTAAAGTCCGAATCGAGGTATTTTGAATACTATTATCTTTTTCAAATAATAGATCTCGAAAAATATTTAGAGATATATTTAGTTTCCCATAGCACCTTAGTTTCAAACTTGACCACTCGATTCATAGATGGCTCTGAGCTACGAATGCTTCAACATCAGAGAAGTTTATTTCAAACAATTTCCACGAAAAATTTCACTGATATACTTTTTAAAGAGCATCAAAAAAATAGTTGATATATGAATTTTAATCAAAATCGTTGAAGCTAATTTTGAGAAAATCGAAAAAAACTGAAAAAGCACATCAGTAAAGTACTAGTAGTTTTTGGCCGATTTTGTTCAAACGTTTATTATGAGTGTCCGGGAGGGTACCTAACTTAAATATAAAATTTCAATCCTGTAGCTGAATTCTTTCATGCTCGTTACACACACACGACAGGACATCGAATTTTTGACATGATCGCAATACTTTCTCACTATAGCCTAATTCATATATGAACCCTGTTACGCATTAGTGTGTCAAGCGCCCAGCTACCGAGTTTTGAGAAAATTAACATTAAAGTTTTTTGTTTTCATTGGATTAAATATAATTTTTTTTTTGTCAATTGTGCAAGTAACATTAAATATAAATTTTTTTAGGACATATTCCATAAAAAAATACTATTAATTATAGCATTTTTGAAACAATATTCCGTGCTTAACTCAATTTTTAATTTTTTGGCGCTTGACCCACTTTTTTTTTTTTGGATAACAGGGTCCATATAGGGTAAGAGAAAGTTCAAAACGCATTTATTTAACGTGCAGTGGGAAACGGACAAATCAAGTTAAAGATAATTCAAAATTTTTTGCTTAAATTTATTAAAATCATTATTGAAAATATTAAGTAGTATCCCCCCTGAACCTCCCTCAAACTTTCTAATTCATGTCCCGTAATTTTCCTGACAAATCGTAAATTTTTTGAATTAATGATATAAATATTTATTAGATTGAGAGTCAACAAAGCGAGATAAAATACAATTTCGAAAAGGTTATCAAAAAATAATTATATATGTAGCTATTGGCTGGTTTGATGATAAAATAGAGTTAATAGGTTATACTAAATAAAAATCTGCTGGCAGTTAAGTTAAGAAGAGAGGGAGAGGGTTCTCGTTTAAGATTCGCCTTCCTTTACTTTGCAAGAGAGAAGGAAAGAAAATAAATTTATTATTATTGATCTTGTGAAAAAAAAAAACTGGCTTCCTCTAGACTTTCTTATACTCTAGTATTAAATGATTATCTTAAAAAATCTGTGCGTCTGTGAACAAAATATCTGAAGAATGAAAAGAGCTAGGGGGTTGAAATTTTATATTTAAGTCACCCCCTCCTCCAGGCACGTGACACGAAGCTTTTGAACAAAATCGGCCAAAAACTGTACATTTACAGCTTTTTTTTCCAATTTTCTCAAAATTCGGTCTAACAATTTTGATTAAAATTCATAAATCTATTATTTTTTAGTTGTTCCTTAAAATGTATATTCTCATTTTGCTCTCAAAACTGTTTGAAGCACATTTTACTCTTGCACGTGAGATGAGTTTGCTTTTGATTGGGCAAAAATTGCGCCCCTTGGAGTCGAACCAGGATCTCCACGCTTTCACGTCTGCCGGAAACCCTTTAACTTAGGTCACCGGATCAATCAATCACAAACTCATCTCGCAGAAAATATCTTCTTCATTAAATTTATTTATTTATTCGTTTTATTTATCAAATAAATAAATAAAATGATGAAAAAAGGTTTAAAAATTAATAGACAGACAGCAAAAGAAGAAGAAAATTAACTTAATTATGGATAAAGTTGGATAGTATCAAAAGATAAAAAAAAAGATATTACGTTGAAAGGTAAAAAGAAACTTTTGAAGATTAAACATTCATTTTGGCAATATACTGTACGTCATATTAAATTATTATTAGAGAGAGAACAGTGAGTGTAAAAAAATGGTGTTGTTGCCTTATAAGATTTTATTTTTTTAAATAAATAAATTAAGGTAGCGAGATTGTTCAAGCAACAAATTCTAGAAAATAAAATTTCTTATATGAATAAATAACATCATATGAAGCGGTCTATAATATGGCTGTCCAACTTTAAGTGGACCACGATCGGTTTAAATAAAATTGCGGTTGTGGGGGCCGCATCTTAAAATACTTCGTATACAAACGACTTGTATGAGTTTCAAAAAACAACATGTTTGTATAACTATTTTCATTAATTCAAAAAAATACAAAAAAAATTAGTGTGACTTGCTTTTCACAATCCAAGTTTGGACAGCCCTAACAGTAATATTTATTCCTTCTATTCATCGCCATTGATGACTCATGTGCTATTTTATTAATATAGTGGAACCTAGCTTAACGAGCATAATTAGTTTCAGAATCATACTCGTAAAGCGAAACACTCGTTATGAGAAACAATAACATTCTCCCCATAGAGCTGTCCCCCATTGACACAGACTGATGTAACATGCACACAATCCGGGACTTCCCCTCTCCTCGTCGCTCGTTAAGCAAGTCATTCTTTTACAATTTGTTTTGCTCGTTATGCGAATTACTCTTTATGAGAGGTGCTAACCAAAGTGAGGTGTTCTACGTTGATTTAGGAATGGATGACTCGCTTAGGCTATAATTTAATTTTCTATATTATATTATTTTTGCTGCCCGTAGGGTAGCAAAAAATGACGTAGCCGGTCGCATGAGGCTCATGTCGATATGAAGTCTTAAACCGAAAATGACACTTAAGGTTTTCGTTTTTTAGAAAAAGAAAAATTATTATTTTTTTTTAAATCAATAATCAGGACTATTCTCTAAAAACAGACGTTAAAATTTAAAATAAACAAATGGGTGTTTAAAAGTAATGTAAAAACAATCAGCGTTAAAAAATGCTATTCTCTTTTAACAGCGACGTTAAGATGTTATTTCAAAGCTATCAAAATCATAACCTTACTTTTTAGGTTAAGGTCGCCATTTTTATTTTAAACACGACGTTAAAATATTAATTGCACTCTCTAGACTTGGCATTACTTTTTAACACTATTTACTAAATGTTAACGCTTTGGCTTTAAATTTTTGTTTACAGAATAGCTAAGGAAGTGAATTTGAATAGCATTTTTTTAACGCTGATTGTTTTTACATTAATTTTTAACACGCATTTGTTTATTTTAAATTTTAACGCCTGTTTTTAGAGAATAGACCTGAATATGTGTTAGATTGACGATTTTCGATAAAGTCCACGAATTGAATGAGTCTATTTATTTAATTTTTTTGAATAAAGATGGAAAACAGTAGTTGCCTAAATTAAAAAAATTAATTTTCCAAGCATATAAACATCCCACTTTTATTTTTAAATTGAAATTTATTTTATTTTAGTTAACTGATTTATTTCCAAAGAATGTTTATTTTTTTGAAAATCAACTTGCAAACCAGAGGCTTGTATAAAAGCCTCTTCTCAACAAAAGACATTAATTTATTTATAAATTAATAATTCCCAATATACACGGTAGAACTTATCTATCCCCCCAGCTACTTTATGATCTAATATTATGGTTAATTATTACTTAATAAAGGAACTAACTTTATCAAATACCCCTGATATAGCACTATTCCTTGCAATAAGCTTATTCTTTACTTTTTTATTCAAAAATTAATTAAATATTTATACGGAAGGTGTTTGTTAATTAATTATTTAAAGAAAAAGTGAAGTTATGTTTGTTTTTACAATTCTAATTTATTATGTGCGTATTAATTTTATCGGATTCTTTTTTCTAATACATATGGTATGGCGTAAGCGGAAAAATTTCCTAAAATAATTAAAGACTAATGTATATCATTCGAAATCTTTGTATGACCTTAAAAGATCAGCGTTGCGATCATTATCCTGTTGTTATTCATTTAACACTCCATTTGTTGCTTCTTCAGCTTAATAAAACTATGTAGATGGACGATTAGATCAAGTAGAAGAAACAACAACAACATCAACAACTAAAATTTGCGTTACTCTAAAACAAACCCAATTATTATTTTCACATAAATTCTCTTCCTTACTTTTACTGAGACCATTATGGTTATAAATAAATATAATATTCAATTATGTATAGAGAAAAAATCCAAGTATAGAGAGCTTCCAAGTTAAAATGACCTGCTCCTCTTGCCATTGATTGTTTACAACAATCTTGGTAGTTGTTATCCTTTCTTCTTGCTAATCCGATTAAAATATCTAACATTCTTAAGTTCAAACTAATTTTTTTTAGCCTTGTGAAATTTAAGCAAGATTACCTTTTTCAGAGGGGAGGGTGAAGAAAAAAAAACTTAAATTAAGAAATAGCTATGTGACATGAATGGATCCTTAGAGTATGGTTAAGAAAGGAATTTGCTTTCACTAAAACGTAAAAAAAAAGAAACAAAATAGAGAATTATTTAATATAAAGTAAGAGGAAATTTACGAAAAGGGGGAAAAATAGTTAAGGAAATTGAAAAATTTTCTGTCTTTTTTAATTACCACCTACCCTCTTATATGTCGACACAAAATATTTGGTATGAAGTACAGATATAATTTTCAATTGCCGAAGGTGATCTGCGGCCCGTTACACGGGCTTTTTTAAATAATTCAATTTAAATAAGATAAAAAAGTTTTGGGGAGGGGATGGGGAGAGAGGAATCCTTCCCCCCTCCAAATGGATATAGGATTCCAAACCCCCATCCCCTAAAATTCACAAAAGAATTACTAATTAGAAATATTCTTTTAAAAGTCCAAAAGATATAAAAAAATATTTTATATTCTTTCAAATTTATTAATTATTTAAAATGTATTAATTATGGAATTGCGTGGGGATGTTTAATCCCCCACCGAAAAAATTTGTGGCTCCAGCTCTAAGTGGGTTTATCAACATATTTTATACTTTCATCATAAAATTTATGTCAAACATAGAATTATTATTTGAGTTAAAATTGTAACTAAAATTTAATGACGTCACTTGCAATTAGATTTCGTTAGAAAAAAACATAATCATTCAAATTAATTCTGAAGAGATGAATTTCATTAAACCATTAAACGAGAGAGCGATCTTCATTTAAAGGCTTTTATAGAAGGATTAGAGAAAAATAATAATAACGCCATCATTTCATCGTTTTCATTTCGGTAATTATTTCGCTAGTGCTTTATCTTGTTTCGACCTATATGAATAGCTCTGAGGACATATTCTGTAGGAAAAAAAAAAACGATAACTGAAAATAACTTTATCCTTACCAGAATTTTATTTTTCTTTTAATGATTCTCATTAGGACTGTGCAAAATGATCTATTAGTCGATTATTTACCGATTATTTTCTTAAAAAATTATAATCGATTAATCGATTATGAAAAAGATTCGATTAATTCCCTAAAAAAAATAAGGTCAAATGAAATGGATTTTGGATTTAAACGATTATGGGAAAATAATCGATCATTTGTCATAATCGATTAATCGGAATAATCGATTATTTTTCATAATTATTTTTTTCCATAATCGAACACCCCTAGTTCTCATAGAAAAATATAGTCCTAGTTTTTATAAAATAATTGAAATAATATTATTTAACAATATTAATTATTGCCAGTAGTAGCCAAAAGAAAAAAATTCCCCCCCCCTCCCCCCCCCGAACGCCCTTCACTTAAGCAAAATCTATAAATAACAATGATAAAAATCTGGTGTGACTGGTCGCACAGCACACAACTTTCTCTTACCCTTCGGCAAGAGAAAATTGTGTACTGTGCTTGTCACACCAGATTTTTTGTGTCGACATGTATTTAGTTTCCGCCGATATATTAGAATTCAAGATGTAAAATTTATTAGTGTGGGAAAAAAATTTATATTTTGTTACCATGGCAACCATTTCTCCTATCTTTCCTATGAAGTACAAGAGTAAAGTGGTCTTCAGAAGATTTCAATGGCAAAATGAAGATATACATTTTAAAGAGCAACTAAAAAATAATTGTTATTTGAATTTAAACAAAATCGTTGGAGCGAATTTTGAGAAAATCGAAAAAAAAAAACTTAAAAAGTGCATCAGTAAAGTACTAATACTCTTTGGTCGATTTTGTTCCAAAGCTTCGTGTCTCGTCCCAGGGGGGTGCCTAACTTAAATATAAAATTTCAACCTCCTAGCTCTTTCTGTTCTTGAGATATTTTGTTCACAAACACACAGACAGACCATGTCGCGAAAACCACTTTTTGAAGACCTGAAAACGTGTATATCCATCAAAATCTCGACATCGAATTTTTGACATGAATCCAATACTTTCTCTCTATATATTCACATATACAGAGGTAAGAGAAAGTAAAAAAATAGAGAGTAAATAAACGATCAATATTACGTATCCAACTCAAGAAGAAAAAAGTAAAAAAATACCATATTAATATGATCTTAGTGTCTTTTTATTAATGTGGTTTCGCTGAACTTTAATCTGCGCAGTGTGTGAGTCAGAGAGAAAGAGTGGAAAGAAAAAGGCATGTTAACAATCAAAGGTGACATGGCGGAAAATGAAGAAGAGCATAAGAACGCAACAAGCCCTCTGGGCTATTTGTTATTAGTCAAACCTTGTTAAACCCTATCTCTCTCTCTCTCTCTCTAAGTCTGATGAAACTCATTTAACGAGGTAACTACTTTAAAAAGAAAAATTCATAATTATTAAATCATGATGGCGTTATACAACCCATGAAATCAGATTCTAAGTCTATTCGGAGAGGGAGAGTATTGTAAAAATATAATTTGAAACATAAATTTGAGAAAAAATTTGTCTAATCTTCTCTCATATTCAGTGCCGGAACAGGGGGGGGGGGGCAAGGATACATTGCCTCCCCCCTGGCATCCTATAGGATAGGAGGGGGCAGGGGGCAATATGTATTTTTTAAACATTCACACTTTTTTCTCATTCACACAGTCTTTTCGGCAACTTAGGCCATATAAGACTTGACGATAACCGTTATTTCATGAAAATATCTATTGGGGATCCAGCCATTTCTATTTAAGCTATTTGGTATCCAAATGAGGTTAGCACGCTAACCTCTAAACCAAGCCCCGAGGGTTTTAAAAATTTACTAGTGATTTTATCAAAAATTTTTTTAGGCTATAAGGATATTTGAAGGAAATAAATATTTTTAATTTTCTTTATTTTTTTTATTTTATTTTTTTTTTATTTTTTTGGAGGGAGGTCCCCTCCTCCCTGATTCAAATTCGTTCCTGCACTCCCCGGCGCTTCTGGTCAGATTTATCCAGCATAATTTAACAATAGATAACCGGAATATTGGCAAATATTTGTAAATACTTTGAGAAAGGCCATTGGCAACGAAAATAAAAACATTCTAATTATTGTCAAATATGAGATGGCCCCCGGGTGTGGCGTAGTAGGTAGCGTGCCTACCTCCTATACCAAACGTCGCGGGTTCGGACCCTGGCAGTCCGATGATTTTATTTAAGCCATTTGGATACCAGATGGCTTAAATAAAAATGCCTGAACCCTAATATATATAAATTACATAAAAACGGGTATCGTCAAAGTCTTAAATGGCCTAAGCTGCCGAAAAGACAGCATGAATGTGTGTGTGAGTGTGAGTGTGAATGAGAAAAAGTGTGAATGTTTTTTTATAAAAAAAAAAAAATATGAGATGTTTCGTTGCACTTTATTTACGCTCCATTATCAGTCAGTCTCATTATTTAGTATAAATGTTCAGAGTTTGTCGAGAATATGCTTGTAGATTCCATGAACATATGTTTTCCATTGATAAAATCTGGTGTGAACATAACTGTCAGTTACCGAAGGAAAGAGAAAGTTGTGTGCTGTGCGACCTCACTTTTTGGGTCTATATATATAGATGTATTTAGTTTCCGACAGTAAGATACATTAGAATTAAAGTATTATTTATAAACATAGAAAAATATTTATATTTTGTTAACAGCATTTATATTTGGTTACCAAAATTAAAATTAATTTAATTTTCAATTTAATGTTACAAAAAGTACTAGTACATTTTGGCCGATTTTGTATTATAAAGCTTATTTTCACGCTCCAAGAGGGTACCTAATTTAAATATAAAATTTCAACCTCATAGCTCAAAATTCCTTCATGCTTAAAATTGAACACACACATACACACAATCACACAGACAGACCATGTTGCGAAACCCACTTTTTTGAATTCAGGGGTCCTCAAAACGTATATATCTATCCAAATCTCGACATCGAATTTTTGACATGAATCCAATATTTTTTACTCTCTATATACAGCCCTGTTTTAACATAGCCGAGACTATATAGGTAAGAGAAAGTAAAAATTAAATACTTTTTTTTGAAAAAAGAATTTAAATAATCAGGACTGCACCATTATTATGATTAATAATTAAATAATTTTTTATTTAATTTCTCTTGGCTACTCTTCCCTAATTAATTTTATTAAAAAAAAAAAAACATTTATCGTTGCCAAAACATCGACATCTGGGCATAGATATTTTTAAAAAACATCGACTACTCGATATCGTTCCCTATTCATGAGGATTTTTAAAGGCTTTAAAATTAAAAAAAAAAAAAAAAAAAAAGATAACCAATTTTTTTTTATTATGTAAGGTTATAGTTTTATTTTTTGGCTAGTAGCAGTAAGATTTCTAAATTAGCAACGACAGCTGTGATAAATGGGTCTGTCTCACCCCGTGACCTCGACATGCCTAAGAAGGGTCGGTTCTTGTCGTTTGTGGGTTCAAAATGGACCCTCTTGGTTCGATCCGTTTAATAAATCAAAACTCACCCCCTCCCCATCCTCCATTCACCCCAAAATTTGACAGCTTCTTATCAAAAACTTCCTCTAATGGTATAACTATATTATTAAATGTGTGTGTGAATTGAATTACTGTGCGACAAACGACAGAAGAATTTATCTTCTATTTATTAGATTGGAAATTGAATTGAATTGTTTCAATCAAAAAGAGAAGGGATCTTATCAATTATATTCCTCAGCCTCAAGTTTCAACTTTATTTATTTATCCCTTACGTCAGATGCAGAAATAAAATCTTCGCGATTTTGTCAATAAAAAAAAATGTAATAAATTTCTCATACTTAACAAATTGTAAGGAAATAATCTGGTGTGACTGGACCCACAGCACACAACTTTCTCATACTTTCGGTAATAGAAATTTGTGTTCTGTGCTTGTCACACCAGATTTTTTGTGCGACATATATTTAGTTTCCGCCGATATATTAGAATTCAAGATGTAAAATTTATAAGTATGTGAAAATATTTATATTTTGTTTGTTGTTACATTTTTATGGCAACCATTTCTCCTATCTTTCCTATGAAGTACAAGAGTAAAGTGTGCCCCCATTTTTTAATTTTGAAAAAAAAAGGGGAGTGTGGGGGGGGGAAAAAAAAAAAGAAAAAAGTATTTTTTAAAAAAAAAAAAAAAAAAAAAGAGTAAAGTGTGTTCAAACAATTTTGAGGGCAAAATGAGAATATACATTTTAAAAAGCATCTAAAAAATAATTGATTTTTGAATTTTAATCAAAATCACTGGAGCGAACTTTGAGAAAATCTAAAAAAACTGAAAAAGTACATCAGTAAAGTACTAGTATTCTTTGGCCGATTTTGATTAAAAGCTTATTTTCACGCCCTAGGGAGGATGCTTAACTTAAACATAATATTTCAATTTCCTAGCTCAATTTCTTCATGCTTAAAATTGAACACAGACAGGCACACAGACAGACCATGTTTCAAAAACCAGTTTTTTGGACCCTTTGGCACCTCAAAACGTGTCTATCTATTAAAATCTCGACATTGAATTTTTGACATGAATCCAATACTCCATATATATTAACATATATAGAAGTAAGAGAAAGTAAAAGATTTTTTATTAAACGAACATTATGATAGGGAATTCAAAAAGAGAATCTTAATTCTGACTTTAAGGTTGTTCGGATAGTACATCGTAAGTCATAATAGAATCTAAATTTTTTTTAAATAAAATTAAAAATTTGAATGCCAAAATTCCTTATTATAATTTAGTCGTGACCTATCAGAGTTTATAATTGTATTAAGTTAATAATTTAATTACCAAAAATAATAAATGAATGACTTTTGACTCGAGCAGTTTTTCACGTAATATAGAACTGGCAACATTGCATTCATCAACTATCTATTTTAAATCTTAAACGCCTTAAATTTTATTTTATTTAATATATTACAATGTTTAATGCAAATCAGTTTAAACACAATGGACGATTTGCGAGAAAAAATATTGTAAAATTGAAAAAAAAATGTATCTGACATAGAGATAAGACACTTATGTTATGCGACGTTGCCAGGCTGGTCTGACTCTCGAGAATTCATTATTTTTAAATATTAGCGACTGTCATTTTGGAGAATTTTTTGACTTTCTTGTTAAAATATCTTTAAAAGCGGTCGGCAGAAACTTTTGGTTTTATTTTTAACGTATTCCTCGGAAGTGAATTAATAAAATGTAAGTTTTTTTGTTTTTGTATCATTTGCACAGATGCCTATATAATTCGATATGTGTGCGTTTCGTCGTTATTCCCCATAGGCTACATGTTATATTTCAATTTTTTAAAAATTAATTACACGATAACCCTGTGTCAGATCTGCTTCAAAATTTTATTTTATACGTATTTGATAGTGATTAATAACATATTAAAAATTAGCTTTTAATCTACCAAAGTGCTTTAATGTCCGAACAACCTTAATGGATTTTATTTCAATTTCGAGAAAGAAAAATAAACAGAAGTTCAGGATTATTATCTTCAAAAACTAGTGGCGCCACTCGCTTTTGGTGAGCCCCGCGCCTACCCAGGCTTGGCGCCTTTCTTTAATCATAACCCGCAATTTTCCAGACAACACTTTTATTATAATTAATTGGCTTTAATTTTTTCATAAGCTGAGATACAATGCATTCTAATTCTGGATTTTCAGCAATTTTTTGAGCCTCCCCAAATGGGGATTGAGTTCGAGTAGTTTTGTGGCCTTCCCAAAATATCATAACGAATGACAAACGAGAAATTAACTGGAAAGTTTTGTAATTATATTTTTAAGAAATTAATTTTACTTTGAATCTCTTTTTAATTCCTAATTTAATTTCTCTTTTTCTCTTTTATTTGATTAAAGACGTGCCAAGAATAAAAAAAAAAAAAAAAAAAAAACAAATTATATTCATCTGTCAATTTATTTAAATTAAAAACAAAAAAATAATTTAAATTCGCTTTAAAAATGTTCTTCTGCATATTCTAAGTTTTCTGTATGTCAGAATAAGCAACGGATCGTGCGTAGGGTGGGAGATAAAAATAAAAATAAGGACTTTATGTATCTTTTTTGGTCGGATTTTTACCAATTTAACATATCGATTCTTTAACAATTTAACAAATAAAGATTCACTATTTCTGTTATTTGCCTTTAGGTGTTGATATTACTAATTCTTAAAGTTGAGGAAATTATTTTGTTGAGGTGCGATTTAATGAAGTTGTTAAAAAATATAAAATTTTTTAAAAATTGATGAACGATCCGGGACTTCCACTGTCCTGACCAGTCGTTATGCGAAAGGTCGCTCGTTAACCGAGTCATTATTTTACAATTTGTTTTGCTCTTAACTCGTTATGAGTGGTGCTCGCTAAGCGAGGTACTTCTGTGTTTTCTTAATTCTAGACACCCTAAATGATTTTTTTCTTAAAACTTTACCACAACCTTTAAAATTTCCTTTACATTATAAGGACACCCATGAAAATTCGTCAAGTAGTTTCAAAGTCTATGTGTTAGAAATGAAAATTTAAAATAAAATCCCACAGTAGCCTATTATTTCACAAATAATCATATATAAGCAATTTTCTCATTTTTTTTTCATTTATGATGTTAAGAGATTCTATCTTAATATATGCAGTAGAAGCCGAATCAGCAGGCAATGAAATAAGAAAACTTCTTCCATAATGGAATAGGATATAAATTCAGATAATCACTAATTAAATCCATTAAATAATATCAATGGTAATTTAAAAAAAATAAGATTAAGAACTTCCTTCTCAAATATTAATATTAAAATCAAAACGATGTTATTTTATAATTGTCTTCATGGGGAGGATTTTGTCAAAAAAAAAATATGGCCGAAATATCGCTTTTGTTGCTCTTATTTTCATATATGTATTCAAATAAAACTTGAAAACTTCAACTCATCTCAATTCATAACAAAAAATTTATAGATTTAGATAATTTATTATTTATTGGTATAGATAATAAATTCAAAATTCGATTAACATTGATTATTCAATTATTTTCAAGCGAGAGAGAGAGAGAGAGTGAATTGTTGTTAAACGTTCTCCTGTCGTCTTAAATCTCCCTTCCTTAACATCCTGCAAATGTTATTATGCTTCAGTAAACACCTACCTACCTGTTTCCTAGATCAGATTGTGGTGTAACAAACATTTACGCACATCAGGAAAAGATAATATGGATCTTCTCTCTCTCCCGCTTAAGTTGGATCAAATGATTCCCTCTCTCTCTATTCTATTCTATTTATAAGAGTATTAACTCTACCAAGGATTAATTTGCAAGTCTGTTGATACAAATATTTTTTTTAAACGATTTCAAAAAGGATTATTATTATCAAGTTCTTTATTCCTGGGATATAATTATACTAATGAAAATTAATTTTAAAAGTAGCACTTTGTATAATTGATTGAAAATAATTATAATTATCTCTTGCTCTTGAAAATAATATAAAAAAAAAAATACATAAAGTTAATAAAATAATGGAATAAAATAAATCCGGATTATGAATTATATTTTTGAAATAAAAACAGTCAATATGATTTAGAGCAGTGGTTCCCAACCGGTGTGCCGCGGCACCCTTGGGTGCCGCGAGAATGCCTAAGGGGTGTCGCGAGATATTTAGAAAAAAAAAATAATAGAAAAAAAAATAAATAAATAAAGAGGCGGAAAAAACAAAGAAAAATTTCATTTTTCTAAGGAAAAAAAAGGAAGGGTGCCCCTAGAGTGTAATGTTATTCCCAAAGCACCTTTGGGGTGCCGTGGACTTCAAAAGGTTGGGAAACACTGATTTAGAGTTAAGTTTAAGCTTAAATCTTTATATTCCAACACGAATATTCATATACTAGAAGTGCAGTCGCGTAGCGAGGGGGGAGGAGCAAGAGGGCATCATGTCCAGGACGCTACTCACAAAGGGGCGCCAAATAGTCAGGAGGCAAAACAAAAAATTGCTGGATAATTTTTATTATAATTGATTTCTGGAAAATATATTTTAAGGGGCGTCTCGAAAAACCGTTAGAACACGATTCACTACCGAGTTATTCTAGGCGGCAAGAGATGGCGTTAGTTTTTCCCATAGGGGTACAAGGGATTTACTCCATTTCATTTGAAAGATTCCAGCTAATTAATTAAGGGTAGAAAATTAATTATTTTTTAACACAAAGATTACTAATTTATTTATCTATAAGATAGAGAGCGAATTTTCTAAAAATATCTTTTATTTAATGTGATTAATCTAAAAAAGAAATTTATTTTTTCGAAAATCAAAAAAAGGGCTTCTATAAGTTGTAGATATTTTAAATAGCTTTAATTTAAAAAAATTTGAGGTCGATAGCTTCAAAATTGTGGCCGCTGGAATCTTTCAAAATTAGCACCCCAAGACGCGCACCTTAAATATAGTGCCAGTGCAATATAATAATTTTGTATAATTTACATATAATAAGTTATTATATGGTTTTCGAATGGAGGGGGGGGCGCCAAAAAGGTAATGTGCCCCGTCCGCGAGTTAAGCTCGCTACAGCCACTGAAGAATTGTAGAAAGAAATAAAAGCAATTTTATTAAAAATGCAAAATAAAAGAGAGAAATTGTCAATAATATTGGGGTATTTTCCTTCCTTCCCGTTTCCCGGGAACAAAAAACGTTCAGGAAAAATAACCCTCTACCATAGAATGACGGAAGTTGTTACGATGAATTATGACTGACATCTGTTTCCTATCGTGGTATCACGGATGAATTGGAATAAAGAAAAACTTGTGTGTGGTTAATGAGATACTTCGTAAGCATTAAGAACGGCCTTTGTTTCCTACAAAAAAATTATGCAAGTAAGGGGGGTTTAAAGATTTTTAAAAATTTTCAAACCTCCAGGAATCAGCATATATCTTTTTTAAAAATTATATTAACCCCTAAATGGCCTCTGTAGCCGAAAGGGCAAAAATAAAAAAAATAAAATTTTTGTAATAATCGTATCGAAATGTATTTTTGCTGACAACCTCAAAAAAACAACGATTTTTCAGCCAATTCCCACAAAAAAAAAAAAATCTTTAAAATAATAAATCAGTTTTTTAAGTGTGTGAACGTCGCGATAAACAAAAAAAACTTTATCTAAACACTTTTATTATTTTTTGATTTATGAGAGACGTTTAATTTTTTATTTATCTCATGGTGGTGGGAGCGAATGAATGTATCTCAAGAGAGAGTCTATAGGCTAGACATACTCCCAAGAGTAGGATCATAGTAGCAGATAAAACCCAAATATGTATGTATGTTGTTTGTTGTTGGACAAATAGCCGGATTAAACAATGTTTTGTAGACTTGCTAAAGGAGTTGGGAGTTGAAACAAACAAAGAGAATTTACTCTAGGGAGTGAGAGGAAATTTTTAAAAAGACTAATTCCAACCTAAAAGGAAATTTCCAAGGTGTTTCCCCTCTCTCTATGGCGATTAAACATCTTTGCATTTGAGTTCTTTAAAGAATACATAAAAAATTCTGACTTTTTTTTTTTAACATTCACACTTTTTTCCCTTTCACACTCACACTCACACACACATACACACAGTCTTTTCGGCACCTCAGGCCATATAAGACTACGATAACTGCTATTAAATAAAATATATTTATTTGGGGTCCAGGCATTTTTATTCAAGCCATTTGGTATCCAAATGGCTTAAATAAAATCATCGGACTGCCTGGGATCCGAACCCTCGCCCTCGTTATAGAAGGTTAGCACGCTAACCCCCACACCAAGCCCGAGGGCCTAAAATTCCGACATAATTTATATTTTTTTGACACAGTTTTCTTTCTTGTATGGAGAAAGTAGGCTTTTGTAATCATCAAAAAATTCGACTTCGAGATTTCGATGATTCTCCACGTTTTAAAACTCCATCAGTTCAAAAACAGTTTTGGAATTATGTCTCTGTGTGTGTGTGAACACGATTAATTATATAATATATCTCATCTCCTATTCTATGTAACACGATTGTTTAAAAACGCAATCAGCCAGATCGTTGAAATTTGCTACTCCTTACACTAAAATCAATTTTGAAGAAAATACGTCAACCGGAAGTAGTACAGAGGGTGCCACAAGTGCCTGATGTGCTCGAGAGTGGAGCCTTGAGCTTAGGCAACCAAACCAATATTTTGATAAACAAATAAATAATCTTTTTTTTAATGCAAATGAAGTGGAAAAGCTACTTTTAAGATAAGACTGCATAAAGTTAAGTATTTTGTTTGCCCTAAGCTCAACTTTCGAGCCCCACTGTATTTTACCTAATAAGTTTTTTCAAAAATTTTGAAATTTTCAATTAAAAAAAAACTTACTTATAGGTAAAGTACTACTTGGCCCTTTAGTGTAAGGAGTATAAATCAAATTTCATCGATCTTGCTGCTTGCGTTTTTAAGCAATTGTGTTCAAACGCCCAGACACACCAACATAATTCCAAAAGAATATACGAAAAAGATATGAGGATGTGCCATAAGGGCAACCAAGGCGAAAAATAAAATAAAAATCTATTTTTTGTCAATGTTTCGAGTGTCGATCGCACTCTTCATCAGGACAAAAATGATGTTAAAAATGAACGTCGAAACGTCGACAAAAAATAGATTTTTATTTTATTTTTCGCTTTGGCTGCCCTTATGCCACATCGTATCATAATATCCAGCCATCAAAAAACAACTAATATACGAGAAAGTTTTGGGGAAATCATTCTCTGAGTGAAAAAGCCCGCCGAAGGCGAGCAACTGCAAAATTTAAAAGTTTTAAATTTCCCTCTTTGACTCAAGTTCCTTTTATTCTGGCCAATCAGCGCCCTGATAGGCACATTCACCCAGGAACAGGAAGTCAGCCGCTAGTTCTTTACATAATAGTATGATAATATGATATGATGATTATAATTGTTATATTTAAAACTCGAACATAGACACGCGTTGGTTGTTGAGATTTATTTAATGTTTCGACTTTCTTGTGTAGGATTCGAGAGTAATGGTGGAGGTGGTTTGTTTTATAGGTCGTAGTATTGCTGGTCCCCAGGTCTGGTTAGTGGATGTCATCAAATATAGACGCCTATATATACAAATTTGTAAAGGGCAAAGATTTTTTTTTTTTTTTTTGTATTTGAAAATAAAGTGTTATTTATTCTTTTTTGGTCCGAGAGAAAAAAGGAATTCATAAACACTCAAATAAAAAAAAAAAAGGTTTGTTATTTACTCAATAAACGTTTACGTATTTATTTATTTAAAGCAAAAAAATTGGTTTTGTTTAGCTTGCGTTTTATTTTTATGAATTTGGAATGAAACAGGAAATAAATTATTTATTTATTTTTTTTTAAATTAAGGAATTAACCGCATCAATAATACCTATAACAATCTATTGAGATAAAAGGGAGAATAGAATAAAAGTTTCACTTTAATAAATTACTTAATTATCTTTTATTCTTTTATCCAATTCTGGATGTACATTTTGTATTTTACTTAAATCCCCATAAACCATTGGTTAACAATTTATAAAATGTAAAATGGTCATTCTCACTGATTAAATCCCTTATAACAACTCCGGCCCATGTAGCTACAATTTGAAAGAAAATGGGAAAATAAAGTTTTCCCGAAACGTCTAGTTAATTGTCAAAAATCGGAGGCTTTAATTTTTGACTGCTCCTGCACCCTTCATTGTGAATAATAAAATATCTTATTTATTTTTTCCTCCTCAGATCACAGGTTTTGTGCCTGCATTACAAAGAAATTAATTAAAATGACCAAAATGTAGTAAAATTATCATGATAACTAGTTATATGTGCTGAGGAGGAAAAAATAAATAAGTAAATAAGATACTAGATTACCATCGAGTCTTTGAAGTAACGTCAATCTCTGCTCAATCTGGGAAAAGGTGGCCCCAGTAGCGTAACCAGCTAGGGGGCGAAGTTTGGGCCTCGCCCCCCCCCCTCCCGCCCAGGCGCATCAAGCCTTTGGCGCCCCTCGATACCGACATAGGCAAATTTTATCTAAATTTTGGGTTTTTGGCGAGTCCTGAGGACCCCGGGGTCTCTCAAAGATAGATATTTGGGTGCCTATGCCGGCTCGGGGCCTGGGGCGGCCCGCCTCGGTACGCCTCTGCATTTGTAAACTCAAAAGCAGCGTTTTCCAAACTGTGAGGCGCGCCTCCCTAGGGAGGCGCGGACTAGTCTAAGGGGAGGCGCGAATATTGGCCACCAAGAT
>JAKCPI010013342.1:0-54447 GCA_023213315.1 Euborellia annulipes | reverse complement strand
CTTCGATTATTGCTGCCTGGTATATGGTGGAATGTCTGGCGAGCAGAGTGTAGTCCTGGATAGGGTATTCAACTCATGCATCCGATTTATATTCGATATTCCGATAGACCAGCACATAACGCCCTACTACAATAAACTAAAATGGCTTAAATTGAAAAAAAGAAGAGATTATTTTATGGGGTGTTGTGTGTTTGGGGTGTTGAAGAATGAAAGTCCTAAATATCTATATGAAGGCTACAATTTTGCCTCAAGGGATGCTGGGATGAGCTCAAGGATGTGCCCACTCGATTTGCGGATGCCCATCCATAGGACTGCAACATACGATGCGTCCTTCCTGGTGAGTTCTATCAGATTGTGGAATGGCATACCAATTGAGATCAGGTCGGCAAGAAGTTTAACTTTGTTCAAATTAAAATATTATCAACATCTTCTGGAGGAGCAGATTCGTGATTGATGTGAATGGTGGACGGAGGAGGTAGCGCTGGACAGGGGGAGACTTTTGTTTTGTTTTATATCAATTGTATAAACTTTTTTATGCTCCAGGAGGCGATTGCCTCAGAGCAAAATAAATTTTTCTTTCTTTCTTTCTCTCTCTTTATATATAAGTAAGAGGAAGTAAAAATTTCTACAGGAAATATTATACAACAATTTACATGATTAGTATGACTAATCTGCATTCATCTCTATGAATATACAGTAATTAAAAAACATTTATTGGCCGGCGCCCTAGAATATGGGTAATCCACCCGCCGCGAAAGCGTGGAGGTCCTGGTTCAACTTCAGGGGGTACAATATTGCCCAATCTTAAGCACAAACATATATCGCAAACTTGCTATCTTAAACGAGATATTGACTGGTTAATGAACAGTCTATTTGAGCGTTGGTTGAAAAAATTCCATCTTTTTCAAACTAGGCTCTAGCCCCACGGGGCGTGGTGTAGAGGTCAGCGTGCTAACCTCATATACCAAACGTCGCGGGTTCGGACCCCAGGCAGTCCGATGATTTTATTTAACCCATCTGGATACCAGATGGCTTAAATAAAAATGCCTGGACCCTAATATATATAAATTCATAAATAACGGTTATCGTAAATGTCTTATATGGCCTGAGCTGCCGAAAAGACAGTGTGAATGTGTGTGTGAGTGTGAGTGTGAATGAGAAAAAAGTGTGAATGTTTTTTTATAAAAAAAAAAAAAAAAAAAAAAAAAAAAACAAGGCTCTACCTAGTTAAAAAAAAAACATTTATATTATAGTGCTTAAATATCTTAGTGACTTGGATTACCTGGGGGGGGGGGGGGTTTATTCCCAACCCCCCTTCCCTCCATGGCTACGACTATGCCAAAACATTTAGCCAAATAAAAAAAAAATGATCACTTTAGGAAGAATAAACAAATTTGGCCAGTAAAAACGCTTCTTACAGCTCTAAGCTAGACAAATCTTTCAAAAATGCATTAATCTTATGTTTGAAAATACTTTTTACTCAATTCTCAATGGAAATAACCATTTAGTAGATTAAAAAGAAAAAAAGAATAAATTGGAACTCTGAATCGTTTGCTTGCAAATGTCTTTTAGATAAATGGAATTTGAACGGAGCCCATTTCGGTAACATTTTCCACGTGAAATACCATCTTTTTCAAAATGGATATAGAGTGAATCGTTAGAAAGACAATCATGCCAACTCAGTGCTCTCATCGAGTACAAAACCAATGAATGAATAAAAACTGACATCTAATTAAAAAAATACTAATCAAACGATAAAATATCAACGTGAAATAAGCGAATTTATAATATAAATGGATATTTACTTTGCGAGTTTGTGTTGAGGATGGACTCGAACCTGGGCTTTCGTGGCGAAAGTGGGAAGTCCTGGTTCGAGTATAGGGGGCTCGATTTGCCCGAAATTTCCTTATCTTAAAGGATATGTTGATTGGGTAATTTACAGACTATTGAAGTTCTTTTAAAAACCTTCAACTATATTTCAAACAAGTTGAAAATGAACATCATTAGTGTTGAGATTAATGACAGGAGTTGGCAGCCAGGAAGGAATATTGACCATTACAGTATTACTTTATTAAAGAAAAACAAGGGAATTTCATTAATCCCTGTCAAGAGAGTAGAATTCAATTTCACTAGAAAATCAGTAACATTTTATTAAAATTTAATAAGGAAAATACTAAAATTACGAAATTCTAGTTTGTTTGGAGGAATAGTTATATCTTTCAAATTAAAAACAAAAATCACTGAAAGATTAACTCAATAAAAACGGGACTTACTTTTATAGTAAGTCAAAAAATGAAATTTGTTCATTACCGAATAAATAATGCCTTCTCAGTCACATTCAGCACGATTCAACCTAAAACACCCTTTGATGTAATAGCCAAATACCCCAAATTCTCAAAAACAGACACACTATCTTTAAAAAAATACCCAACGACATTTCTGTAGTTCATCCATTTTCCTCAGCACAAAGCCCTTCTAGGAACCAACAACTTCATTATAACGTCCAAAATTCTTCTCTAATCGTCGATCAAAGAAAAAAAGATCCTATTCTATGTTTACTTGTAGGTTTTTTCTGGGGTTGTTTTGAGCAGCTTGAAGAGCTAGAGAGGTGAATTGTTTAATTAAAACACAATTCTTCTTTCAGAGACTTGTTCAGGTTTACAAATGGATGCATTCCTTTTCGTTTCGGTCATTTCGATAGCCTTCATCAGAATCTTTGTCTAGATTTATTAGAATTATATTCATTACTATGTATTATAATATTATTTTAATAAATCTAGACTAAGGTTCTGATGAAGGCTATCGAAATAGCTGAAACAAAAAGGGATGCATCCATTCGTAAACCTGAGCAAGTCTCGTGTTCAGTGGCATCATTTCAAATTTTTCTTGGGGGGGGGGGGGGGCTCGTGTTTTAATTAAACAATTCCCCTCTCTAGCGTTTCAGCCTGCTCAAAACACCAGAAAAAACTACAAGTAAACATAAAATAGTAAATTACATACAGGTGTCACATTATAAGAAAAAAAATAAAATATTTTTTCTTTTTTTTTTATATTTTTGACCACAGAACCTGGTTAATAAGTTATAAAGAAATAAGTCTACAAGAGAAGAGAGAGTTAGGGGTCTCGATAGATTTTTAGAAAGCTGCGTTTGAGGTGTGAGTCTACGAACATGAAAGCAACAAGATCCAAAATAATAGCGATGCGGGGTCGGCGGACCTCTCATTCCCTCCAACCCAATAATACTTTTTACGACCGGAAGAAATAGGACAGGCCGGCCCGTCGCACGGTCTGACGCCTGTTGAAAAGAGGAAAGAAGAGACAGACATTTAAAGAACTGAAGGAGCTGTCCCAGCTCGGGCAGCTCGTGGTCGCCATCCACGTACCCACAAGATGTGGGCCCCTGAGCAAATCCCAAATAATAATAGGTCTATATTCAACTCTTTGGGATAAAGCCTCGTTATTTATATATTGAAAATGGTTTATTGAATAATAATATAATAATAAATAATTTTGTTTTCCTAGGTAAAATTAAAAAATTTGTGTGTTTGGAAATTGCATGAATATTATAATAAATGCAATTATTCGATAAATTTCCCTTTATATTTATATACCGGTATATAATTATTAAAATATAAAATTACACGGAAACCCACAATGAAGTTGGATTTAAAATATTTACACAAATAAATGGTCAAAAATATTTCGAAATCATTGGAATACTCAATTTAGGTGAATTTTTATTTAATTATTAATTCATTTTGGTTATAATTAAAAATGTTTTTTCTATTTAGTTCAGTTGAGCAATTAAATAGCTAGAAATAATCTCACATAGTTCTTCCTTAATCAGAATCGATAGTTAATTTCAAATGATTTAACTTTATAGTTTGAAATGTTTAAATAAAAACGAATAGTTAAATTTTATTATAATTATAAAATTAAAACTTTACGATTGGATTTTGAATTATTTTAAAGTATCAAAATTTTCCTATTATTATTAAACAAGGACTTAAACGAATATGTATGGCGTTTTTTAAAAGCAAACTTATTAAATGAGGTCAAAGTATATCTTAGAAAAAATTCCATATCTATTCAAGAAAATTAAAAAAAATCCTTTTTTTTATAAGAGGAAAAACTTTAATATTAAAGATTTTCGATCAGATTTAATCATCACTTGTGGGAGAGCACTTTTTAATAAAAAGCCTGTCAAAAAAAAAAAAAAATCAAAATAATTTCACCAGCACTCGATGGAAAAATGCTTTTGAAATTCATTGAGAAAAAGGACAATAGTCCATTAAGCGGATAAAAAAAAGGGGAAGCAATAGATGGAGAAATCGAAATTTTTTGGTTATTAAGTGACACGTCAGAATCAATTTAAAAAAAAAGTTCACCTCATGAACGTAAATCCTATAAAAAGGCGAATTAATTTGGATAATATATCTTTGATGGAAAATGTGAAATCTGCTGTGACATATTTAGTATCCGAATTTTAAGAAAATCTCAAAAAACTGAAAAAATATATCAGTAAAGTGTACTTCAAACGATTTCAACGTAAAAGTTCACTGATATACTTTTTAAAGAGCATCTAAAAAATAGTTCATTTATGAATTTTAAACAAAATCGTTGTAGCGAATTTTGAGAAAATGGAAAAAAACTGAAAAACTACATCAGTAAAGTACTAGTACTTTTTGGCCGATTTTGTTCAAAAGCTTATTTTCACCCCTTGGGAGGGCGCCTAACTTAAATATAAAATTTCAACATCGTAGCTCTTTTTGTTCCTGAGATATTTTGTTCACAGACAGACAATGTCGCCACTTTGGTTGCCTAACTTCAAGGCTCCACTCTCAAGGGAATTGCGGTAACCGACGGTAAATCAAAATCATAGAAAGCCGAAATTAAAAAATACAAATAAGAGACAGTAAAAAATATTTGAGAATGTCTGCGAGTCAATCGATTTGTAGGGATTTTACATTTTTTCAGACTAAAATATTTCAAAAAATCTCGACATCGAATTTTTGACATGATCGCAATACTTTCTTTCTTTATATATTTCATATCTAGGGTAAGAGAAAGTAAAAAATTTACATTACTGGCCTCCACTGCCTGTGAGCAGATCCTTCTCTGCCCACAGGGTGTTCAACCTTAATCTTTTCAAATTTAAAAAATATGTACAAAAATTACTTTTCCAATTGAAGATTGAGGAAATCTAATTAGAACCATAAAATATGGAGTTTTAAAACTATTAATAATAGATGAAAATTTAATTCAATTTAAGAATGTTTCAACTAGTGCCAACGGTGAATTCTTTTTTTTTTTTTTTTTTTGGAATGGGTGCATAAGGTCCGAAGACCTATAATGACCAGTGGTCTCATGCTGCCAGAAAAAATATATTAAACGAGAAAGTAAAAAGGGGAACTCAACTGCGGGAACTGAGAAGATGCCTGTTGAGATTAGACTTGAAAGTCTGAAGATTGTAGGTTTTGGGGAAGATAGACGCAGGGAGCTTGTTCCAATCGCGGGAGGTCATGGGGACAAAGGAAGAATGAAATTGACTAGTTCTGTTAGTCGTGATCTGAACAGCATAGGGTTTCTGGGACGATGCCTCTCTTTGTTCCGTGAATATGTTGCATTGGGTGGGATAATCGATTTTAATTCGGCAAGGCATTGACCATGGTAATACCTTTGGATTATATTATTAATAATAAAAACTTTACTTATTAAGGCTTTAATTTTCAATGAAAATCCCCATTATTAATGTATTTGGCTGTTATAATATAACTTATATTAATATAATATTTCTTATATTACAAGAAACCGGTATGGTTTCGTGTACTCGACTACTTTACTAAAAGTAATTAAAATTTAAATAAAAATATTTTGCTTTCATTTAAATAAGAAAATCTAAAAACGTATCAAAGTCATATGCGATAGTCACATCGCCTCAAGGTTTATTTTAAAGAAGAAATCGCTGGAGTGGAATAAAATTTCCCCATTCCTGTTCATACAAAAATATAAGTCTTCGATTTTTTTTTTTTTTTTTGATGGAAACACATTTTCTACGTCCCTGAATCCGATAAATCCATTTTCTGAAAGATAACCAAATAAGATATCAAACCAAACTTGACACATACATTTTGTTGTTTTCGCTAAAGAGCTTAAAAGGTTTAGATCCAAATTGGTCCAGCGGGAGGGAGGCTGAGTACATACCAGCCAGGGCTTGTTTTTATATTTTTTTATTTGTCGATATACGGAAAGCAATTTTCTCTTTCATTATTTAATAAACAATATTTAAATTCTATCCACTTGTCAATCAACAAAAATTATTATAAATTTAGTAAAAAGAAAAAATTGATCTCGTAATTTGGTTTAATTCGAATATTTATGTTAATGGAAACTTTTTTTTTGTCCAAATTGGTCCCATTTCGTGGTTAATAATTGTTTTCAGTTTTTCCTAAGAGATCCTATCTTTGGATTATTAATTACAGAGACAAGTCGAGTTAATTATTAAGATCCATTCGAGTGTAGGTTTTGGATTAAAGATAAGCGAAAGATTGTCCTTGATGTAATTAGAGATAAATCCAGGCTTTAAATTAATCGTTAGGGCTATCAAAAAAACGCACAAATAATTTTCTAGGAGAAGATAAATAAAATTTTTAACTCCATGTTCGATTACTCTCAGTAACAACAGCAAGAAAAAAGAATGTGAAATTAATTAAACTGATGAAGTCAGTGGCTGTGTGATTGTAGAATAGTAAAATGAGCAGGAGCAGCCAAAAATAAAAGGCTCCGATTTCTTAACCAACTACTAAGACGTTTCGGTTCGAATTTGTCCCATCTTCAGTCTTTTAGCATTGGTCATGATATAAGGAGTTAGTTATAAGTAGGTACAAATATCTCAAGAACGAAAAGAACTAGAGGTTTAAATTTTATATTTCAAGTTAGGTACCCCCTGGGACTTGACACGGAGCTTTTGAACAAAATCGGCCAAAAAGTACTAGTACTTTATTGATGTACTTTTTCAGTTTTTTTTTTTTTTTTTTTCGATTTTCTCAAAATTCTCTTCAACGATTTTGTTTAAAATTCGTAAATCAATTAATTTTTAGATGCACTTTAAGGTCGTCTCGAAAAGCCGCTAGAACACGATTGACTACCGAGTTACTCTAGGCGGCAAGAGATGGCGTTAGTTTTTCCCATTTTTTTTCTTTCATTTGAAAGATTCCAGCTAATTAATTAACGGTAAAAAATTAACTATTTTTTAACACAATGATTACTAATTTAATTATCTATGAGATATAGAGCGAATTTTTTAAAAATATATTTTATTTAATGCGATTAATCTAAAAAAAAATTTTTATTTTTTCAAAAATCAAAAAAAGGGCTTCTATAAGATGTAGATATTTTAAATAGCTTTAATTAAAAAAAAATTTGAGGTCGATAGCTTCAAAATTGTGGCCGCTGCAATCCCCCAAAATTAGCACCCCGAGTCGCGCACCTTAAAATGTATATTCTCCCTTTTGCCCTTGAAATCTTTTGAAGCACATTTTACTCTTGTACTTCATAGGAAAGTTAAAAGAAATGGTTGCCATGGTAACAAAATATATGCCGACAAAAAAAAATCTGGTGTGACAAGGACAGAATACAACTTTTTCTTGTGTGCTGTACGACCAATCACCCCAGATTTTTATTCCGTATAGTAGTCTAGTAATTAAATATATAAAATATCGACTATTGAAGTTATAATTTGCAATTAATCATCTATGATAAAAGTCGTATTAGAAAACAGTTGAATAAATTTATTATTTATGTGCGGGATCATCGATAACCACTAAATATAGAATAATTTCAAATAAATTTTGCAAATTGTCTATATATCATAATATCTCTTTGTTATTTAAAGTGAAATATAGCTAAATCAAAGACAAATAAATCTAATGCGTATTAATATCCTCACCATTTGATTATTTAATTAAAACGATTGATTAGAAAAGAGGAATGAACGACAAATGAATATAAAATTATTTTAAGAGGATTTTTTTATTTTTAGTTAATTCTTCAGAAATAAATTTATTTTTTTTCTCTCTCCCTTGTTCGCTTTTTAATTGATTCGCATTCAACTTTGTCTCACACACTTGCCTCAATACGGCTTTAATGAAGAGACAGAAGGGTTGGTTGGTTGGTTCTGTCCCTTGAGGGCCAACGCCTCCCTCTCGTTCCCTTCAATTTATTGTTTTAAAGACCTAAAAATGATTAAACCTTCAATTTTGTTTGATTATACATTTTATATTTGTTCACTCATTGGGAAAGGATTTCATTTAAAAAAAAATAATGAGAAAATCGTTCCTTATCTAAACTGATTAGAGGTTAAACTTTAGAATTTCAATTACATTTTATTTACAGATTACAAAATGTATTGGCATCAGTCAACAAATATCGATCTATGAATCTGACAATTATTTTAATGAGATTTTATATAAAAATCTGGTGTGACTGGCGCACAGCACACAACTTTCTCTTACCTTCGGTAATCGAAAGTTGTGTACTGTGCTTGTCACACCAGATTTTTTGTGTCGACATATATTTAGTTCCCGACAGTACGGAACATTTGAATTCAGATGTAAAATTTATAAGTATGGGAAAATATTTATATTTTGTTACCATGGCAACCATTTCTCCTATCCTTCCCTATGAAATACAAGAGTAAAGTGGTCTTCAGAAGATTTCAATCGCAAAATGAGAATATACATTTTAAAGAGCATCTAAAAAATAATTGATTTTTGAATTTTTAAAAAAATCGTTGGAGCAAATTTTGAGAAAATCGAAAAAAACTGAAAAAGTACATCAGTAAAGTACTAGTAATCTTTGGCCGATTTTGATTAAAAGCTTATTTTTCCGGTCCCGGGAGGTGTTTAAGTTAAATATAGAATTTCAACCTCATAGCTCAATTCCTTCATGCTTAAAATTGAACACAGACACACACACACACCCACCCACCCACACAGACAGACCATGTCGCGAAAACCACTTTTTTGGATTCAGGGGACCTCAAAACGTGAAGATCCATCAAAATCTCGACATCGAATTTTTGACATGAATCCAATACCGTACTTCTCTCTATATATATATTACATATATACATAGGTAAGAGAAAGTAAAAATATTTTAAACATTGAGACATTTACAATTATTCTTTACACCACAGTGGATGCATAATATGCAATGCATATACTGCAAAAAGATGGTGTAAAATCAGAGTTTGCAAAAAGATACGATTCCAATTTGTCAGGCAATTGAGGGCTTACTGTATAAAAGCGAAAAGTACGGAAAAAACTGAGAAAAAATAATAGAAAAAGTATTATTTTTTACTTTCTCTTACCCTATATATGAAATATATAGAGAGGAAGTATTGCGATCATGTCAAAAATTTGATGTAAAAAAAAAGTCAGGAATTAATTAAAATTAATGTGTAGTGAATAAAGTTGAAGAGTTGTCTGAAAAATCCAGACCTATTGAATTCTCGAAAAAGAAAATATCTTCTAATCTAATCATGTGTTTTTTTATTATTTAATAAACTTACTGGGTAATAAATACCTTTCTAATTTGTAAATTCTTAATATGCATATCTTTTCTTTATCGCGTTAGGGAGCGTACAAGTATTACGTAACGCAAGTTTTGAAGATTTTTGACCCCCCCCTCCCCTCATGTAACGCGCCGTAACGTTTTTTTTGGACCCCCCACCTAGACGTTACGTAACGCTCAAGTGGCCATTTTTATCTAAAGTCACATTTGTTCCTTGATTATTACGTAACGCGTTGTTACCCCCCTCCCCCCTTGTAACGCATGGTAACGTTTTATGAGACCCCCCTCCCCCCCAAATTGCCTTACGTAATACTTGTGCGCTCCCTTATTAGAAATTTTTAAGATCTTTAATATTATTATGTTTATTTTTATCTTCATCTTATTTTTAGACAGTTAATAATTAAGTTATTTATTTACCTATATAAAATAAAGAGAGCATTTTAATGTTGCTTTTGAGGATGCTGAGATAATCATTAGGCAACTATTATGAGTCATAAAATATAGCAACCCTTTTAGTAGTTGTGTAAACAAATCTAAACCGGGATTCCCCAAAAGGGGAGGAGGAAATGGGGACTTGAAATAGTGGAAGGATTTCATTTAATGATCCGGTCATAAAGAGAACCTGAGATGGATTCGATAACTTAATCCTATCATACGTTCAGCGAATCAGGCTACTTATGTAGTGAATCTGTAGTTTTGCTCTATTTTAACTCACAAATAAAATTTCAATTAAATCAAAATTATATTATCAACAAGAGTAAAGTGGTCTTCAGAAGATTTCAATGACAAAATGAGAATATACATTTTAAAGAGAATGTAAAAAATAATTGATTTTTGAATTTAAAAAAAAATCGTTGGAGTGAATTTAGAGAAAATCGAAAAAATCTGAAAAAGTACATCAGTAAAGTACTAGTACTCTTTGGCCGATTTTGTTCAAAAGCTTCGTGTCACGTTCCATGGGGTGCCTAACTTAAATATAAAATCTCAATCTCCGAGCTTTTTTCATTCTTGAGATATTTTGTTCACAGACACACAGACAGACAGACCATGTCGCGAAAACCACTTTTTTGGATTCAGGGGACCTCAAAACGTGAAGATCCATCAAAATCTCGACATCGAATTTTTTACATGAATCCAAAAAATTATTTAATTGCTCCTTCAACAACAATTTTGTAAACACGAGTTTCTGATGTGTTACATTGAGTAATCAAAAATTCTTGGCAAATTCAATCTCGCGTTGGAGGGCAGAAAATCCAAATGAATCAATAAAATCTTTTCGATTATTTGCACTAGAACAAGTAAACCCTCCGTAGAAAAAAATTATGACTCTCCTTTCAAGAGAATGATTATAGAAATAATCATTAGTATATATAAAGAGCTAGCGGCTAGCTTCCGTCTGTGCCGATCAGGACGCTGATTGGCTAGAGTTACAGGAAGTGGAGCGGGAGCGGGAAATTTAAAATTTAAGTCAGAGAGGGAAATTTAAAAATTTCCAAACAGTCAGCAAGAATAAATTTGATGCATTTGCTCGCCAACCAGAAATAAGGATTAGTTCACCTGCTAAAAATGAACGCAGGAGGAGGAGTTAGAGATAGGAAACAATGTAACTTCACGAGGTGCCGGTAGATGGCTACGGTCAGAGGCCAGAGGTGTGTGTCTTCGTGTTAGGAGCACTGTATACAGTAAGGTGGGGCAAAGATCCGCGCCGGGTAAAAGTCTGAAACCTCCTTTTTAAACATCCACTAAACTTGGCGTTGTTCTAAACAACTTTGTTAGGTTGGAACAACAAGAACAGATGACGATTCGAAGTTCAATAGCGTGTTTGAAGCCGATTGTTAACAATGAAGGCGAGCAAGGGGGTCCAGGGGCTACCACTGGTATATTTTATAAAAAGCGAATTGAAGGAAAAGGGTTCCATTAAAAATCATTTAAAGCATCCAGAAATAAAAAGCAAAGAGCAGAAGGGGGAATTGCCCTAGCCAGTAAGTAGAGCAATATGGTTGTAGCGTTATTCCATTAGAGATTAACAAGAGAAAGGGAGGGAGGGGATAAGAAACAATATTTCAAAGCCTAATATCAACTATCTAAGATCAGAAGAGCCCTTTCAAGGGGCTTTAGTTAAGAGAAACGTAATCACGGAGATCTCTTCTCACTGAGATCAAAGCTATTTTATGATAATTATCAAAATCAATGTTATTAGAGAAAATTTAAAATAGAAAACGAAACAAATACGTGTCAAATGTCACAAGACTTTCTTATAATCTTACAGCCATTTCGCTTAGAATTTATTTTCAATTTCCAATTAAATGCATGTGAAAATCTCGTGACTTCTTTTATCAGCTTACAAACTACTACAAAAATAAGTGTCAGCAGATTTCTTAAATATAAAAAAAAAAAAAACAATCCATATCGAAATTTGTAACTAATTGGATTTTTTTTATTATTGATAAACCATCTATTATATTAATTCGTGTGAGAAAAAAAAAATCTCATAAATTTGACCTAGAAAAAAAAAATAATAATCCATCAAACATGCAAGGCGATTTTGCTTTATTATGTTTTACTAAAATTCCAAATAGAAGCTAGATGAAAATAAATTACAATTTTCATCACTTTATATTTTTTTCTAATCAACATCGTGTTTAAATTTTAAAAGATAACGTTTTGGTCTTCTTCAGGATTCCTTCCGTTTTTATCTAAGAGGGAAGCAATATTTTTTATTGCTTTTGAAGATAATGATGGTCCTAGCAACGGAGAAGAGCAACAGTCACCACAATCGTTGCAGTTAAGTGAAGCCTCGGGATTGGGGACCCCGAGCATACAGCGTGTGGAACGTTCCTCGATAGACAAAAAAAAAGATAATGATACTGGAGAAGACCGAGTCAAAACTAATAATTTTATTAAATATGTGTGAATAATAAGAGACGAGATTGCCAGGTGAAAAGGAAAATAAAAATTCTATTTTTGTTCTCAAGTTTCGTACACATTAGGGTGGATCGAAAAAAGTCAAGTTTTGAATTCAGAGTTGCTATAGTGCGGAAAAGTTGCGATTGCTAAATACAACAAAAACAAAAAAAAATTTTTGAAATCGGACTTCATCTTCGACGCGCAATCGGCCGAAAGTTTCATAAAATTAGTGAAAATCTTAATTTTTTGTCTTTGTATTTTTAGTTCCTATAGTAAAATTTTTTTACATCAAGCATTGAAAAATAATAAAAAAATTTTGTTTATCTCTAGGAGTATATTTTCCGATCGCGCAAGTCCATAGAAGCTTAACGAAATTCGATACATTTATTATTTTGGAAACAATCCAAAAGTTGTTGATTTTGAGTTGCATGCCAATTGTCCAGCTCTTCCCTTGTTTAGATAATAATAGGCCTAATATAAAATTAAAAACAAAATTTTGAAAAAAATTTATTTTATGAAGGTTTCGGCCGATTGCGCGATCGGAAGATAAAGTCTGATTTCAAATTTTTTTTTTTTTTGTTTTTCATGTAGCCTATTTACCAATCGCAACTTTTCAGCACTATAGCAACTCTGATTTCAAAACTTGACTTTTTTTTGATTCACTTTTTTCATTTTCACTCCCCACCTCACACAGCTTACTAGTACACATATCACTCACTCACTTTTGAGGACTAACGAGTATTAAATATTTACTGTTTAGAAAAACGGCACAGAATAAAGATTTTATGATGATAAAGACTTATGGCAGCCAAGATGAAAAACGTTAACGTTTCGAATGCCAATCGCACTCATCATCAGGACAAAAGAGGTGGTAGAATGTCAGGTTGTTGACATGGTAGCGTAGCAATGTCAACGAACATGACATTCTAACGCGTCTTTTGTCCTGATGATGAGTGCGATCGGCACTCGAAACGTTAACGTTTTTCGTCTTGGCTGCCATAAGTCTTTATCATCATTTAATAATAATCATCCAGCCACTAAGAAACAATTCACATTTAAATCTTAGCTTCCCTTCGACCGGAAGTGATGCAGCGTTTTGACAAGATCTGAGGGACAAGAATGGAACACTTCAAAATATGTTACAAATAAATTTTTCTAAGAACTGGTGAAAAATAATATTCGTAACACAATTAAGAAATGTTAAACAAGAATAGAAGAGGTATTATTTTGCTCGTGACTGTAGTCATCAAAAAAGAACATTTGCCAATAAAATATGAGAAGAGACCAATTTATTTTTCAGACCCTAAGGCAGTGGTTTCCAAACTTTATGTTACCACGCCTCCCTTAAAAATAATTAATCTTATGACGCCCCCCCCTCCCATTTTATAAAATAATACAAAAACAAAAATTTTTCATGCTAAAAAATATAAATTTATATAAAAATATTTTTTTTTTATTTATTCTTATTTATATTAAAACTAGCAATCATTTAGAAAATTGGTCCTGGTGGCAAATATTCGCGCCTCCCCTTCGACTAGTCCGCGCCTCACACTTTGAAAACGCTAGTATAAGGGTATTTTATGGCTGGTGGAATTTGTATCAGGAATGAAAGTTAGAAAAAACGAAGCCAGAATTTTTTCTTTAAAAATATATTTTAACAGCTTACGTTTCGGCCTTGGTCAAAGCCATCCTCGGGTGACCACTAACAGCTCCGAGGATGGCTTTGACCAAAGCCGAAACGTAAGCTGTTAAAATATATTTTTAAAGAAAAAATTATGGTTGCGTTTTCTTCTATCATTCCTGAAGAAAAATATTTTTCTCAAATCTTATTTTCACGCCCTAGGGGGGTGCCTAACTTAAATATAAAATTTCAACCACCTAGCTCAATTCCTCCATGCTTAAAATTGAACCCAAACAGACACACAGACAGACCACGTAGCGAAAACCACTTTTTTTTTTTTTATTCAGGGGACCCCAAAACGTGTATATCTCGACATCGAATTTTTGACATGAATCCAATACTTTCTCTCTATATATATATATATGTATATTAACTTATGCATATAGGTAAGAGAAAGTAAAAATTCAAATCCGAATTGGGATTAGTTCTATATACAAAAAAATGCGGTAACTCACCCCAGTAAAATTCTAAGTGGATTAATTAATCATATCTTACTTTTCTACCTAATGAAAAAAATCCATACAAAATTCTGTAAGGGATTCGATGGGTTCCTAAGTTATTATCCCGTGTTATTATTATCTGTTTATGAGTGTTTGGAAATTCTCAAAAATTAATTCCGCCCCAGTAATAAGAAATTTTAGAATGACATTAAAATGTTTCTATCTCACTTTGATATTTGCTAAATATTGAATATAAATTTTAACTCAAACGGAATGCACTTATTTTTTAGTAAAAGTATTAAAAAACATTAATATCTTTGTGCATTATAGGGGATGGGACATTAACCAGGGGGGGGGTTAATGCCTTCATACCTCCCCTCCCCCCCCTTAAGGAAATGCGAGCCTTCAACGCGAAATTACTCTCAAAATAATTTGAATACATTTATAAATAATTTTAAGTGTGAGTGTGAATGAGAAGGTCTTTAAAAAAAAAGTAAAAAATAAATAAATAAATAAAAAATAAAAAACTAATTTTTTTTCAATGACACCTACACTCCCCCTCCCCCTTTCAACAGCTTATTTATATTCTCCCTCTACCCTTAGTGAAATACAAAATATTTAATTTCATATTCAAAAGAATCGTTTTTCGCAGTCAAATTATTTGTTTCTATCATTTTTTTTTTTTTTCAACGATAGAATGCATAATAATTACCTTTAATAAAACTCTCAAGAGGGTGTGCTGGCTGACGGGGTGGTCAGGATGGATTACACTATATTAATTATTCACTTTGATTCACTTTAAACACAAAAAAGAAGGCAGCGCCTGCAACCCGGCAACGCGCGCGACTCGACTGAACGGGAGATTCGACTCTCTCTTTGTGTAGGAATAAAACAGATGAAAATAACAATTCCCTTTTTATTAAAAGTAAAAAAATTCCTTTTGCTCTAATCTAACTATATTTATAACTGGAAAAGAATGTCAACAAGTGATTTGGAATATTCCAAGGCCTTTCTTAAATAATCAACCCTTCATCCCTCCTAAACAAAATAATAATCAACGCTATTTTTTGAATGAATGTTTTCTATTTATTTGGCTTCGAATTAGCTAAAATAAATTTAAAAAACATTCTTTTCAATTTTGCAACCCCTAATCCGATCTTTTTTTTTTTTACAGTCACACTTTTTTCAAATTCACACACACATACACCCAGTCTTTTCGGCAACTTAGCCCATTTAAGACTTTAAACGATACTCGAATGTTTAATATATCTATTGGAGGTTCAGGCATTTTTATTTAAGCCATTTGGTATCCAAATGGCTTAAATAAAATCATCGGACTGCCTGGGGGTCCGAACCCGCCACTTTTGGTATACGAGGTTAGCACGCTAACCCCTACACCAAGCCCCGAGGGCACTAAAAAATATAAATTTATATAAAAATATTTTTTTTATTTATTCATATTTATTATTTTAATTAAAAACTCCGTCCCAGAATCTTCTAAATTATTTTATTATTTTATTTATAAAACTAGCAAACATTTGGAAAATTGATCTTGGTGGCCAATATTCGCGCCTCCCCTTAGACTAGTCCGCGCCTCCCTAGGGAGGCGGGGCTCACAGTTTGGAAAACGCTGCCCTAAGGTGTCTCATGTTCAAATCCTACTAATATAAGCATTCTTTTCAAAAGGAATCAAACGAGAGAAGAATCGAATAAAAGATCCGGAACTTATCAATCCACTAAAATAGAAATTTATTTTTCAATGTCTTTAATTTTGATGCCAAGATAATTTCAAAATAATATCCAGGTGAAATATTTCAAAATATAAATAAAACTCAAATTGAGATGTTTCGCTGTCAAATTATTTTTTGACCCTCATCACTCTTAGCTGACATCTAAACTTCTTTCTCACTTTGAGCTTTATATTTAGAAAAAGATGATGATCTCCACCTGTCAAAATAATATTTGTTTTTAATTTCTTAGGTGGTTGTGTTTATAAATAAATAAAATCTGGTGTGACTATCGGCACATGAGATTTTCCAATTCTTTTTTTTTTTCAAACTATTAGTCTATTAATCATAAAATTTTTAGAATTTTTGTTCTTTTAGTGCATGAAAAGAGGTCATGTAAAAAGGACTGGAAATGTTAACGCTTTGGCTTTAAATTTTTGTTTACAGAATAGTAGCATTTTTTAACGCTGATTGTTTTTACATTACTTTTTAACACCCATTTGTTAATTTTAAATTCTAACGCCTGTTTTTAGAGAATAGACCTGAATAAGAGTTGGTGAGGTATAGATTCCAGCATTCGCATATATTTTAATATTTTGTTTCAATCATAGTATAGGAAACTAATGATGGAATTGGAAAATACGGAATGTTGAAGAATGTCATTTATTGATAAATTCCGATCTAAAACATCTAAATTAATTAATTCCTTTTTGCGGTGAGAAAATAGCGTTCTGCGCAAATTAACATCATTCAATATCAAATAGTCCATGATGATGACTCGCAAACGTTCCACGAGAGAGAGAGGACTGACAGACATTCATTTGAATGATGCGCTTCAAAAAATCGTCGGAATTTCAAATGGCGAATTTACCATATATTCTTTTTTTTTTTTAATTTAAGCCCTTTTAACGGACAAGGCATTTTATTTATTAAGCGAATCAATGGCCAGCCAAAGCCTAGGCTAAGATAAAAGCATTTGCTCTAGCTGATTTGCATAGCGAGCTGCTAAACAGCTCAAACAGATTCTGTTAAAATACCCGAGAGGGGAACAAAATCAACAACAAAGAAAACGAAACCGCAATGTAGGAGAGAATAATAAATAATTAAATACTAACGCAATTAATATTTACGCGAGGGCAAAAAATATTTAACACCATTGGGAGAGGGATACTCCGGATCAACTTTCTAACGCATTTATATTTAATTTACTTCTTGGTCTAGTTGGAATTGTTCTTTAACCTCCTCCTACTCCACATATTATTACGATTTCTCCCATAGGAAATATATTAAGACCAGCGGCAAAGCCCATCTTCGGCGAGAAAGTTTTAATGTTTTAAATTTCCCTCTCTGACTCCGTCTACCTCTGACTCTGGCCAAGAGAGAGTGGTAAACACATTACATACACTGGAAGTGAATGATATTAGAAATGAAAACAAATTTGTGTTCTTTCTTCCTTAAGTATTCTTTGCAATTGTCAGTGTGGCGAAGTTAGGAATGAGAGGACATTTACGTATTCTTTGCATTATCAGTGAATACTAATAAAAAGCTCTCCTATGGGTCGTTTTGATAACTTACCTACCCCAACATTAAAATAGCCTCCCTATGGAGAAATACATGGTGTTTGTCCTTCAGCTATTATAATAGCTGAGGGACAAACACCATGTATTTCTCCATAGGGAGGCTATTCTAATGTTGGGGTAGGTAAGTTATCAAAACGACCCATTCTCATATAAAAATATTTAAATTTAATAATAATTAATATTATTATTTATTTTAAGGTGAGATTTTCATATTAAGATCAAAAATTTATTAAAATACATTTATGTCAACAACTACTAATCAGATCCCGAGCTGCCGCCCGCCAGGGCCTAAGCGCGGGATACCAAATGGTGTAAATAATGGCCTGGATAACTCCTATCGTTATTTTATGAATCGTTCAAAGTGTAGATTGCCTAAGATGCCGAAAAGACATAAAAACATAGTCAAAGTTCCTCTTACTATTATCAGAAAAGTAAAAACACATTAACGAAAAGTGATATAAAATTCACTCAACCTATTCTTTATTCAATATTCTTGAATAATTAAAATTCAATTAGTTTAAAGAAATCAGAATGATGGCATTTTTCATCATTATTCGCTTGAAAGGCGAGAGTAATGTAAAATAAATAAAAATTCCAGACACTTATTGACGTGAATGTTTGCATTTTCCTACTTTAAAGCTCCTAAAATGACGACCTTTGAGGATTTTTAAGTGCTACTAAACTTTCTTCTCTAGGGATCAGAGAAAGCATAATTTATGAAGGGCGGCGTATAGAGAGAAAGAGAGAGAAGGAATCTATAAGGATTTATTTTATTTACAAGAGAGAGATATGTTTAAAGATTTATCTTTTAAGAATAATATTGTTCTAAATTGATCAGAATTTTATATCATAGTAAAATGTACTTTTAAAGTTTTAGTCATTTTTATGAATCTGATAGGCGGGCTTTATAAAAAATGTATACAAGTTTTTATTATTTATTACGAATTTCTACTCTAATATCATCCTCAGTCTCAAGAGTTCCAGTTTATTTTTATCCATAGAAAAAATTATATTTTTTTTACTCCCTCGATAAATTTTCACTTGTTCAATTATCCTCTAACCAGGGATTATTAAACGGGATCCGCGTAGTGGTTGCTAGTTAAAAAATTGTTGAAGGATCTACTGAAGTGAAGCAGACTATTTTTACTCCAAATTATTATTGAACCAAAAATTCATGTTATATCATTATAGATTTACACCAAGAAAGTCATACTGATTCAAAAATCAAGGGTGCCATAAAATGCTTACAATTAGAACAGAGTCCGCAAGAAAAAAAAGTTCAATAGGGGGTCCGCGAACTACACAAGTTTAAGAACCTCTTCTCTAGGCGATGAGAACACAACATAAGCAGTGAATTCTAAGTCAAACTGGATTGATGATCACCTGGGGGACTGTGGAGGCAAATGGCAAAGCTGTAGATTACGGATATGAAGTCTCAACCCGACTCGGGTTCGAATCCAGCTTGCTGCAAATAATTCAAACATTGCCCAAGTCTCCTCTTAGGAAAATGGAAGAAAATCTCACCCCACAAAGGATCCAATTTGAGGTTGGCCTATGTGCCTTAAAAATGGGATTACTCTGACTGGCTAACCCGGGATTTGCCGAAAGGTGTGGGCATGGTGACTGAGAAGGAGCAATACCTCATAAAATCCAGAATCCAAATCCATCTAGAGAACTCAAGTCCTTTCCGAAAAATTTTATTTTCACATTCACCCAGTAGCAGAAACTTTCCAGAATAAATATATCGATCCACAAGTGAACTCAAAAATCAACAAATTTGTGGGTATATTATTTGTTGGTGGGCCATGGCTGAGAGCCCGGTGGCCTGGTGCAGCACACCGGCAGGAGATCCTGGGTTCGATTCCCGGGGGCCATGGAGAGTTTGGACCAGTAACGGATAAAACATACTCACAAAAGTTGTTAAATATATCTATGACTTGTCAAGTCCGAATCGAGGTATTCATTGAATATTAATGGAGGCAGTAAATGGATTTCGAAAATTATTTGACTTCATAATCAAGAACAGATGAAGTTAATATTTTACAAAAAGATTTAATTTTTATAATTCCAATATTCTGCATCTATATTTCCTATTAATTTTTTTTTATTAATCGATACTTGTTAAAAATAACACAGAAAAAAATATTTTTCTTAACTTTTTAAGAGAAGGGAAGAGAAAATTTATTAGTAAGAGGGAAAATACTTTGCCAGCCCCCCATAAATTTCCTTTAATTATATATAAGGGGAAACTTAAGGAGAGATATAAGAACAAACTTTAAGCTTATAATCTGATGGCGAGAGACTAAAATAAAACATCCTTAAAAAAAAAAAGAAACAAACATTAGTGGTGTAATATACAATTTTTCAAATAAATAAAAAAAAGCACTTCTTTTTGACGTTAAATTCCGAGGGATGAAAATTTCGAAATTTTATTTTCTAAATGTCAGCTTCCTTTAAAGGATTCACGTACAAAGATGAAAATGATAGCATATTTATTTGTAAATAATTGATTAGATGATTTCAAAAGTAGGTTGCTTGGTTATATTGACATATCAAGGATTCTCTTTGATGTCAAATTCTCAATTAAATATTGCCTTTATTTGAAATTCAGAATAACCTTTTTTTATTTGAATATAATATATATAGTGGAGTACAAAAACAAGACACCTGACAACAAAGATGACCATCCCAACTCAATCAGCAACAAAAAATGAAAACAAAAATATCTAATATTACTCTAATAATAATAAGACTAGAAGGAAATGGTAGTCTTAAGGTCCGCGTCTCGGGGTGCTAATTTTGGGAGTTTCCAGCGGCCACAATTTTGAAGATATCGACCTCAAATTTTTTTTAAATTAAAGCTATTTAAAATATCTACAACTTATAGAAGCCCTTTTTTTTGATTTTCGAAAAAAAAAATTTTTTTTTTTAGATTAATCGCATTAAATAAAAGATATTTTAAAAAAAGGAGCTCTATATCTTATAGATAATTAAGTTAGTAATCATTGTGTTAAAAAATAATTAATTTTTTGCCTTTAATTAATTAGCTGGAAAGTCTAGAATTAAATGCAACAAGTTACGTGTTTTCCTATGGGGGAACACTAACGCCATCTGGTGCCGCCTCGAGTAACTCGGTAGTCAATCGTGCTTTAACGGTTTTTCGAGACGCGCACCCCCCCCCCCCCCCCCCGCCCCCCGCCCCCCCCCCGGCGCCCCCCCCCCCCCCGCCCCAAAACCCTTTAAAACAAATATTTTATATGAAAAAGAAAACAAATACAATGTTTTATTTAACTTTTGAATTTAGAGATAAAAACGAAATAATAAAACAAAATTTTTGCCTGTTTATCATTTCAAATATTTTATAACATGAAACCAGCGAAGAGGTTTCCGAGTTTAAATCATCCCCCCCCCCCACACCGCCACTCCCTCGTTTCTCTTCTGTTACTGAAATATTTCCAATACTTTTTGGCCTTTAATAATAAAAATATAATTTAAGCGAGAGCTATTTCGTTTCGTCTTTTATTTATTTTAGCTCAAGTCTCGAAATTGAATTCGATTCTATATTATAATTGTTGAAAGCAATCACATCATATACGTTTACTAAAAGACATATCTGTCAATAGTTTTATTTTTAAAAAGCTATGCCCAAAATTACATAATAAGGTGAGGCTTCTCTCCCTGAGAGAGATCTCAAAAAACGAGTTAATTTTTTGATTAATGCCTTTTTAACACATCAATTACCAGGGCCGTTGCTTTCCATTTCTCTGAATGTAAAATGTGATTCAAATGACACTTTCCATTAAAGCTTAATTTTCGTTCCTTGTATGCAATATATCAACCTGCACTTAAGTACCTCTGGGAGTCAGTCCATAAACAGAGTGTCAATATCGGAATTACTTGTTTAATATATTGAGGAACGGGATTTTGACTAATCGATTTTATTAAATTTTTAAATAGAATTTAAACTTTACATAGGTAAACGTTCAATACAAAGTTGAATAATAGTCAGGTAAATTTTTTTCAGGATGATTCGAGAGGTAACCCCTTTCTCTGTCCAGTGGCATAGCGAGGGGGGGGGGTCATCATGCCCCGGGCGCTACTCACTAAGGGGCGCCAAATGGTCCGCAAAACAAAAAATTGCTGGATAATTTTTATTTTTATTATAATTGATTTCTGAAAAATATATTTTAAATTTAATGCCAGTGTAATATAATAAATTTGTATATTTTACATATAATATTATATGGTTTTCAAATGGGGGGGGCGCTAAAAATTGTATTGTGCCCCAGGCGCGAGTTAAGCTCGCTACGCCACTGTCACTGTCTTTACAAAAAACTCAAAGACAAAACCTGGGCCTCAATATGATATGATCAGATGTGATACAGCATCTCTTCATCAATCGTTGATGGATATTAACCAATGAGAATATTTTCATTTTAGTAGCTCTCTGGCGGATTCAAAATTAAAAACAAATTAATGGATTCAGTCGTGTTATTAATAAGATACAGTACATGTTCGATTCCTTTCCTAAAAAAAAAAAAAAAAAAAAATAAGTGAATTAGCCTTGACTTTAATCATAAGAATTATGAGATTTTAAAGTTAGTTATCAATTTATTATTTACCTTTTATTTCCAGAAAATTAAAGAATTTTTTTTTCTTTCACTTTCTTCACATTTTTTCTTCTGCACTCACTAATTAAAAATAAACACTAAAAAATTTGTTATTTCCATTTCCTACAAAAATATGTTTGTAGTAAAGGAAAATAAGAAAAAAACAGCAAGGTTATTAATATTTATAATAATAATCATCCTTGCTTGATTAATAGAAATTAAAAAAAAAATATTTTCCGTAAACCGGGAGCCGGAAGGAAAGTGATTTTTTTGGATTACGAGCAAACGAGTGAGGGGGGGGGGGGGGCAACCTAGAAGAGATCCTACCTAGCCTAACACAAATAACGAATAAATATGCATGGTATTTATGACCCCGTCCCCACCATCAGATCGGTGGAGCCCTCGGGTCCCTAGCCTCAAGGATTGCAATTTTGAGCCCCCAGGCTATTCCTGGAGAAACTGCAACCCTTCTTAAATTGAAGGATTTGTATGTGTATGTGTGTTTCTATATAGAGTAGTAAATATTCACCTTCTGGAGAACTGCAGATCACTCGAATTCTGGAGAACTGCAGATCACTCGAAGCTCGTTCTTCTTCAGCTCAGCGCTCCTTGGATCACAAATGCACTGGAGAGACACAAATCTGCAAAAGAAAAACATCTATTAGAAACGCTCTCTTTCTCTCTCTTAACAAAAGATATCAAAAAAAAAGTTAAAAGAAATTTTAAAATATTATTTTAATATAATAATATGCTATATAAGTGATCTCGTCTTTGGGAATCCTCGAGTACTAGTACTTTACTGGTGTACTTTTTTTTTAGATTTTTTCAATTTTTTCAATATTTCCTTTGACGATTTCTTTCAAATTTTAAACATGTATTAGTAAAAGAATTTGATTTTCGGTTTAACTGTGGTTTATTTGTAAAAATTACAACGTTTCGGCCACTCATTCTGTGACCTTCTTCAGATACAATTCAGCTTACAATTTTTACAAATAAACCACAGTTAAACCGAAAATCAAATTCTTTTACTAATGATAACAAATGTGAAAGCCTAAATTTCAAAATTAAACATGTATTACTTCCCGTAAATAAAACAAATTACACTTTGGATAATCTCGAGTACTAGCACTTTTTTATTTTATCCAATTTTCTCAAAAATTCGGTCTGATTTATTTCAAATTTTAAGTAACAATGTGAAATTAAGCTAGGTTTTGTCTTTGGGATACTTCTTTCTAGTACTAGTACTTTACTGAGGTATAATACTTTTTTTGTTTTCTTCAATTTTATCAAAAGAAAAATCCACCGAGCTCCATATTGGTCATCCCGGAACTATTATATATAAAGATAAATGAAAGTAAAAAAAATAAACAAATAAAATTTAAATGGGAGGGGAAATATTAGCGATATGTCTAAAAAAATTAATCTCTAGTCTACTAAAAAATTAATCTCATCTATTATTCCATTTATTTATTTAGTTTGAAAATTAATGACAATGAGAAAGTAATTGGGGTTGAAAAATTACCCTCCTCCCCCTCCCCCGCCCCTCTCACAACAAAAAGTTTATGTATCCTGTAATTTTAATTAAAATTCATTTTAATAAATTTTAATTAAAACTGATTTTATAATAAAACAATCTAAAAACTAATCTTCATGAAACGATAATAAAATGAATCATTAAATATCTATTATTTAATATAATAATAGCTGTGTGAATCAAATACCTTTTGTAATATTTTTTATTGTAATTAGACAATTGCTATTAAAAATAAATAAATCAGATGAATATTTTGTTTCGTCTATAAAATAACAAATTCAGTTGAAATTTGGTTTAGGCCTGACTCATAGGCCCTTACTTATACAATTGACAAAAAAAATTATATAAGTTATAATCTAATCAAAACAAAAAACTTTAATGTTAATTTTCTCAAAACTCGGTAGGTGGCGCTTGACACACTAATGCGTAACAGGGTCCAATTAGTACTATTGCCCTTAAACTTTTCCTCTAGCTACGACACTGAATGCCATATCATTTGCTGAATGCAATAGTGAAATAACTCATAAAAGCAAAATATGATGTAACTGAATTTTGTGATACAGAGTAGAAAAATAATAAATTTTAGTGCACTGATATGTAGGTCTCCCTGGGTCCATAAAAGTGTGCCCGTCTGTGTATGTTTGTGGTCAAAATAAAGCAAGAAGAAAAAGAGTTATGAAGTTGAAATTTAGGTACTTAATATTTTGTGAGTATGTTTGTTGGTGGGGCCAAACGTCTCTTGGCTCGGGGAATCGAACTCAGGATCTACACTCTATCTGGGGCATCTATGTGCTTATCTTTATAGATTCAAAATAATAGGTAGAGGTCGGGGAAGAATGCGCTGTTTGATTTCATTTTTAAAGAAATTTATTACGGTCTTTTTAATATTTAAGTATTTTTATTAAAGAGTGTAATTTCTCTCAATATTAAATGCTAGAGGGGAGAATTCTCATTGAATCGCATAAAGTATGAAGGAGAGAAAAGGGTTCGAGAGAAGGTCGAAGGGTTAGATGAAGGAATATTTCAAAGTGCGCACCAACCAACAAGTTGAGATGAATAGAAGTTTGTCTGAACTAGAATTGTCTAAATAGAAAGATCTAAGTGAAGAAGGGGAAGAAGAGATTCAGAGACAGAGAGAAGAGGAGGAAACGCCTTTTCTTTTCAACGAAGCAAAATTAAATAGCACTTTTAAATTAAGCAACACAAATCATCATTAAACCTAACTTGAAGCCATTATTTCTTTCTTTTTTTATTTTACTATTATTTTAACAAATAAATTTTAATAAGAATAAAAAATTTCACGAGTCAATTTTTAAAATAGTTTTGCAGCATAAATGCTTATGGAATTATGATCTACGGTGAAGTTGGAATACAACAAAAGAAGCTTTTGAATAAAATCGGGAATATTACTAGAACTAACTTCTTTTCTCAAAAATGCAATTCCAGACAATATTTCCTTTCAAAATCAACTAAATATGTATTGAAATTCCGATTAGTGGTTGAATAAAAATTATATTAAGAAAATTCAACTCATTCTTGTAAAAAAAAAAAACAATACAACAGATTCTAAAAATTAAGGTTCTAACCTATTCGAAAAAAGCCCTTAACTCAACTATCTTTTTAAAAAAGTAAAAATGTTAAACATACTCGTTTTTACAAAAAATTTAGTTTAATCAACAAAACAGGCAATGAGTCGCAAGAGGGAGCTAAACGTCAGAAATTCTGAAATCGAAGACATTTCAGGTTTAATGAGACATAGCTAACAGTAGTCTATTCAGAACCGAAATGTGCATTTTTACATAAGATATTATTAATAAAATTCAAAATATATATATATTATCCCAGCCAATAAGTAGTTAAGTTAATTTGGTTTAATTAAAGAATTATATATATCATGTGTTGGTCCATGAGGTAATTATGAAAAACATATAACCAAGTATTTATTAATTTAAATAAGCGAAAATGTAGGTACCGCCGGGAGTTGACCACGGATCTTGTCGATTTACGCTCAACATGCCCTACTGTTGGACCACAGTACGCACTCGCTTCAGCGATCTATCATAATTTAAATAAGCGAGTGCGTACTGTGGTCCAACAGTAGGGCATGTTGAGCGTAAATCGACAAGATCCGTGGTGCAACTCCCGGCGGTACCTACATTTTTCGCTTATTTAAATTAATAAATACTTGGTTATATGTTAATTTGGTTTATTTTTCAGGGCACGAAGTTTACAAAACTGAAGATTTAGATTAACTTCCAAAAAACACACCCCCTTAAAAACTATGTTTAAAACCAGCCCCTGACAGAGCAACGAAGTAAATACCTTCCTACTTCTCTTAAGGCACTAAACTCATTTTGGTCAAAAATCGACTTAACCACTTATTCACTGGGATCACAGATATATACAAAATATATGCAGTTTCATTTTTACAAACAAAAAAATGTAAATTTTTCTGGATAACTTTAAACCCGACGTTTGAGTTAAATAATATCTTATGTAACAATGCCCCCTTGTAGATCTCAAGTGACTGATGAAGAAACTGAAACGTCTCTAAATTATTCTGTTTTATTACACAGAGGTCGCTAACCCCTTCTTTCCATTTATCATCTAATTCTACAGCCACTTTAATTTCGATGTTTTTTATATAATTAACAAAAGATATTGAATGTGCAATTAATTTGGAGACACCCAGAAACCAACATTATAATTAAAAATTATTGAGCTGGTCATTTAGGTTGCCTAACTCCCAGAAAACAAAAACTAATGAATATTTTAATTAAAATAAAAGAAAATCAAATTATTTCGACTAATCAAATAGAAAGAGTCTTCCTAATTACTAACAAATATATAAAAAACATAATGACTATAAATTTTATAAAAATTATTCCGGATGTCGAAGGCGGAATGGCGCATAAATCATTTCATCCATTTGATGTTAGTGAAATTGAATTAGTCTAATTCAGATCATTTAACTTTGATTTTAATTTTTTTTTATTTCAATTCATTGCTTCAAAATTTATGATAAATGACTATAATAAAAAAAAAAATGAATGAGAGAAATGGTAAAGAATGGATTGGAATATGAAGTGACTGACCGCGAAATCCCTCTTATATTCGGTATTCGAAAGTTGTGTCATGTGCTGTCATTCCAAATTTTTTGTATGGAAATAGGTAAGAGAAAATAAAAATTAGTTTATTCAATTAGTTATAATTTGTCATTGAAATAAAAATAAGAGGGGGCTATAATTAATTTCAATCAACGATGGTCAAAGTTAACTGTCTTTAAAAAACAAAATTCCTCACCGGAGATGAACTCCGGATATATCTATTAGAGAAAATCTTTGAGAAACAAAAAGAGTTGAAAGTTAATATTCTGTATAGACCTATGTATATCTGAAACAACCACTCGTATGTCGTGATATGTGAAAATCTCTAAAAAAAATCTGGTGTGACAAGCACAGAATACAACTTTCTATTACCGAAGGTCAATCTAAAAAATAATTGATTTTTAAATTTTGAGAATATCGAAAAAAAAAAAACTGAAAAAGAACATATAACCAAGTATTTATTAATTTAAATAAGCGAATAATAATACTTGGTTATATGTTTTTCATAATTACTTCATGGACACATGATATATATAATTCTTTATCTGAAAAAGAACATCAGTAAAGTCAGTACTAGTACTTATTGACAGATTTTGTTTAAAAGCTTCTTGTCATGTCTCAGGGGGTACCTAACTTAAATATAAAATTTCATTCTCCTAACTCAATTCCTTCATGCTTTAAATTGAACCCAGACAGACAGACGGATCATGTCGCGAAAACCACTATTTTGGATTCAGAGGACCTCAAAACGTGTATATCAATCAAAATCTCGAAATCGAATTTTTGTCATGAATCCAATACTTTCTCTATATATACATGTATGTATATTAACAAATACATATAGGTAAAAGAAAGTAAAACAACAACAAATTTAGCCATTAATTGCAAATGTACTTACCAAAATGAAGAAATTGTAGACATTCTGGAGCGGAGAGTAGCATCTCTGTTGCTCAGGCGAGGGCTTCTCAGCTAACACTAAGGTATACTTCGTTCTAGCAGCTGGATCAGAGGCAAAGGGCGTGCAAGCGGTAACCTGCCCCTTCCTGCCAAACAAGAAAGGATAATAAAGAATTAGAATAAAAAATATACACAAACAAGTAATATAATAGATATTTTTAAAAAAATCTGGTGTGACTGGTCACATAGCACACAACTTTCTTTTAGCTTCGGTAATCTAAAGTTGTGTTCTGTGCTTGTCAGACCAGTTTTTTTTCTGTTTTTCTTATGAATTACAAGAGTAGAGTCGTCTTCAAAAGATTTCAAAGACAAAATGAGAATATACATTTGAAAGAGCATCTAAAAAATAATTGATTTTTGAATTTTAATCAAAATCGTTGGGGGCGAATTTTGAGAAAATTGGAAAAAAACTGAAAAAGTACATCAGTAAAGTACTAGTACTTTTTGGCCGATTTTAATTAAAAGCTTATTTTCACGCCTCGGGGGGTGTCTAACTTTAAATATAAAATTTCAGCGTAATAGCTCAATTCCTTCATGCTCAAAATTGAACACAGACAGAATGCGCCTTTAAATTGCCGAAATTAAGAAAAAATTGTGTGCTGTGTGACCAGTCACATTAGATTACCCCCCCCCCCCACTCCCCGAGAAACACCTCTGGATCCGCCCTTGGCTTCTTTAGATTATATAAGTATAAATAGAGAAAAAAATTTGCTCTATCCTCCCTTTTCCCCTTGGAAAAATCATAAATCGACTACGTAGATGTACATTTTTTTCCAAAAAAATTATTAAATATACTCACAAAGGCTTATAAATAGATATAGTAGCCTATATATATATATATATAATATATATATATATATATTTGTTTACGTGATGTTACCACTCTATATAATTAATATTAGCAATCAATTCTGTAATTATTTAAAATTTAGCTAACCATTAATTAAGACAGAGTGGAACTACCTGTAAACATTGCTTGGGGGTCAAATAAAAAAGGTTTTTGAAAACTAGTTGGTCCACTTTGCTCAAATAATAATTAAACAAGAGAGTTCTAATTTTATACTTTCAAGGCAACAAGTCTTCACTGTATATTTCCTTATTTACGTTTGAAAAATAAATCCGTGAAGTGATAATTCAATAGAAAAAGTTAGATAGTTAATGGCATGGTCAAATATTGAGAGTGAGTTTTTTCCTTGTGGTTTTATTAAGTAAATTATTAAATTAGAAGAATGTCTTTCCATGTGTGTGTGCAGCAAATTTTCTTATTTTTCGATATTTTTCTCTTAAAACCGAATATTTGTCCCTATGACCCTCAATGCGCCACCCTTGCGATTTAGATGTGATTATTTTATTGTTTTTATAAAAGATTATAAAATAATTCAATGAAAAATTTTCTGGTCATAAATTCACATCAAGTATTTTTTCATTTTTAAGGAAAACAATGAAATAATCACATGTAGAAATAATACCTTTGGCACTTTACAACTAATTTTAATAAATAAATTATTTTTTGAATTCTTACTTTCGAATATTTACGCTTATCAAATTCGTTTTTGATTACTTAAATTTTATCACAATAATTGGTTTTTTTAAGGGCTATAAATATCACGTCGAACGCCGAACATCACGATGTCTGAACTAATCCAAAGGTAAAAATTCCGAGCGTTTACTTGGTTTATATAGGCCCCTATATAGAAATTTTACATTTTATTGATTAATATTTATTAAATAAAGAAACCTAATTAGAGATACCTGAATAAATTTGATTAATTTACTTTCTCTTACCCTAAATATGAAATATATAAGCCAACCTCATGACCTTATAGTGGCCACCTATGATTTATGCCAATATTGAATAGACACAAGTCTAATAGAAAGACATTCTCAATTAAATTAAAAAAAAAAAAACCCCTAAGAAAAACAAAATCCCTTTCTCAATATTTTATCAAGGCATCAACATCGCATATTTTTCAATTGTCACCTTATGGAATTTTTTTGCTTTAAACATAAATCAATAATAAAATATAAAGTGATAAGTTGCTTTGATAAGACTTTGAAAGGTATAAAACTAAGAATATTATCAAAACATTTGAATATACTTTAGACTATAGACATAGACTATAATATAAATATTAAAATATATATATATAATATGGATTTGCTCAATTGATAATTAATTTAAAATTTTTTAAGGGAAGTTTTATTGTGAAGACCAGATTGAATTGTTTAAATAAAAAAAATATGGTGGGACTGGTCGCACCGCACACAACTTTCTCTTACCTTCGGTAATCGAAAGTTATGTTCTGTGCTCACACTAGATTTTATTATGTCGAGATATATTTAGTTTCCACCGATATATTAGAATTTTAAATATAAAATTTATAAAGATGGGAATATTTATATTTTGAGAAAATCGAAAAAACTGAAAAAGTACATCAGAAAAGTACTAGTACTCTTTGGCGGATTTCATTCAAAAGCTTCGTGTCACGTCCCATGGGGGTGGCTAACTTAAATATAAAATTTCAACCTCCTAGCTCAATTCCTTCATGCTTTAAATTGAACACAGACAGACCATGTTGCAAAAACCACTTTTTTGGATTCAGGGGACCTCAAAACGTGTATATCCATCAAAATCTCGACACTGAATTTTTGACATGAATCCAATACTTTCTCTCTCTATATATTAACATATATACATAGGTAAGAGAAAGTAAAAAAAGGATTTTTTTTTTTCATTTTGCAGGTTTATAGACTACACAAGGATTCAGTTTCGTTGGCTTGATACATCATCATCAGGCATTTAAATAGATCTTATTAATAAAATCAATTACCGGTATGTAAAATTAGAATACAAATCTTTTAATTCACTAGATAACTGAATATATATTCTGCCGTCGTGGATATATATATGGTAATTTTTGTATAAAGACTTAATTCTAATTTTTTATTTTTAACTTTGCATTTACAGGTTTTTAGGTAAATAAAATGCAAAATTTAAAAAATAAAAAAGTAAAAATTAGAATAAAGTTTTTATAATACAAATAATACCATCATATATGTCAGCCCAGTGAAATATTGCTTAAGTCGATTTTGTTCATCTTTCAGGGCACGACTTTTAAAGTTTACAAAATGAAGGTTTAGATTAACTTAAAAAACGCACATCTTAATAACTATGTTTTAAAGCCAGCCCCTGACTTGCCCACATATATAATACAATGAAGAAAATAGCTCCCTGCTTCCACTTAACTTATTTTGGACTCAAATCGACTCAACAACTTATTCATTGGACTGACAGATATATAAACGTATTCAATTATCAATTGAAAAATTGATTTTATTATGAATTTATTATTATGATGGATCAAGCAATCGTAACTGTATGCTACTGTATGTTCATGTCTAATAAATCTGCAAACAGAAAAAAACAAGTTTTTTTTTATTTAAACCAATTCAATCGTGGCTTTGGCAATACATCTTCCTTTAAAAAATTTGAAAAAAAAAGAAATATATAGGTATATATATAAATAATTTAATCATTCGTTTGTATATATATATGAGTGAGTATTTTGTGATATTATGGATTCTTCAAGGGAGAGTCATTCTGATAATTTATTAATTAAATCAACACAATTAAACCCACACGAAAAATGGATAAAAAAAAAAATTATTAATAGTATAAACGTTGTTTACCTCTCTGAATGTCAGCTGGGAAATTTGCCTTTCTTTTTTTGTTTGATCTTTATTGCACTGAGAAAATACCAAATGGAAGGTGGATGATCTCATCACTCTAAAAAAAAAAATCAATATTTAATTTGATATTTCAATTCAATTTTATTAAAATAATATTAAAATACCTTTAATAGTTTATTCCAAATTAGAAACAACCTCGTTGAGTGTCAATGGGAACACGATGATGAGTCAACATGGAAATTAGCATTTTCACCTATAATCAATCAGTCAATTAGTTTTTAATAATTATTTTATTATTTGAATTTAAATATAGTGAATATTAATTACCAGGAATAGCGTTGGAATAATATTCTTTCCATGAAAAAAAAATATGACACTATCATACTCTTCATCGACATGTATAGAGTAATTAAAATAACGAGTTAAGGTTATTTATTTCAAAAAACATCTAAAATTTAAAATATTCTTTGGATTAATTAAAATAATCGTTTGATAAAATATAAAAATATAGATTCAACTTACTTGAAGATATTTATTTGGTTAGAAACTGTCAAATTTTTGTCATCCGAATTTGCATCAATCATAAGTCCGATTTAAAAAATTTTATATTCATTTTGAAGCTCGTTTAATATACTACAAATATAAATAATCAGTTTGTTTTAAAATGATTTACATAATATAGATGATTTAGATTCATTATTCATATCACGGTATGTCTCTCTTTAATTTGGAGGGAATGCATAGAGAAAAGAATAGAGAAACAAAACACTATGTGAGTCAGAGAAGTCAAAGAGAATGAAAAAAATAACAAGACTATAAAAAATATTTTTTTTACAAATATTGGGTGCGTAACTTTAAATTTATTTAATAATAAATTTTTTTATAATAGTAATTGTATACTATTAATATATTATTAAAATTGATTTCTAAATCAAATAGCCAAAATGATTGGTACTGTATCGCGGAGAGTCCCGGATCTGCCAATTTATACTCTTTGTACTAGTGGCATGAATTTTCTTCACAGAACCATAGGCGCCGGAACTGGGGGGGGGGGGGGGGGGGCAGGGGTCCCTGGCATCCTATAGGAGGGGGCAGAGGGGGGCAATATGTCTTCTTTTTTTTTATTTTAATTTTTTTACTTTTGAAAAATAAAATCTTTTAAATTAAAAAAAAATTAAAAGAGTAAGAAATTAAATTTTTCCAAAATATTTTATATAGACCCTATTGTATAAAAATATTTATTTTTTTCAAATAGAATAAATATAGCCTAGAAAAATTGTTTTTTTTTTTTTTTTTTTTTTTTAGAAACAATTGTTGATAAAATCACTAGAAAATTTTTTTAAAATTGTAATTTTATTTAAAATTTCAACTTTATAGTAATTTTACTTGTTTATACTATATAACACATCAAATTATTTTAATTTTCTAAAAAAAAATTTTTTCCCTCCCCTATTCAAATTCATTCCGGCCTGCACAGAACCCAAATGTGTGTGGCCCCGACCGTATATATAGTCTACCTATCTAATTCAGGGCCGCACCTAGGAAAACTTGCAATATAATTTGCGCTCCCCTACCAAAAAAAAAAAAAATTATATTTATTCAACATTAAATCTGCTTACAGCCAAAATTCCATCCCCAAATTCTGGCGCCCCTGGAGGCTTAGTAAAAAACCGTCGTCGGTGACGTCATTGCTTGTAATGCGACATGCAATAGATGCGCGAAAAAATTTGAGACGATGGAATAAAAGTTTCACTTTAAAAATGTTAATTGAAGATGTGATAACCTAGTGTTTTTAATTTTTTAATTTTCATCTAAAAAATTATATAGGCTTCCAATCTTGAAATTTTGAATGGCCAAACGTTTAATAATATTTCCTCTTTAAAATAATGTATAATTCAGGGCATCAATGAGAAATAAAACAGCGCGATTGCCAGCTAAAAGTAAACCAACCCTTTGAAAATAATAAAATAGAAAGTAAAAATACTAATTGTACACTATTTATAAATTTTAAAAGCCCTAGATAACATATGCCATATATAAATCAATAGATTTTTTTTTCTTTTAAATATAAAAGAACGAAACGAAAAGAGAGAAAGCGTTTGAACGAATGTGAGGGAAAAAATAGAGGACACGGAAAACCTATTTCGTTTAATTCAAATAACAGATTTTATTCAATTAAGCGAATGAAGGATAACAAATTAAATGTTAAGAAGAATTGATTGGAAAAAGAAATCGAAGGAATCCTAATCACTAGTAAATAACGCTCTAGGGGAGTCCTAATGAGTATAAATTATCAAAATAAATAAATAAATGAAGCAAATAATTGTTGTAATTAGTTCTACAAATTATTGTATGTCTTGAAAATTTTAAGAGATCGAAGTTAATCCTATTTTACTGAGCAATGAAAAATATATTTTTTTTTTTAATATTTATATGGCCAGGGAAGTTGGTAGGGACAGAAAGAAGTTGTTTAGCGTCAGAGAGCTGAGGCCCCTGCCTAGGCGCAACCCCGACGGTCGGGAGGAACACAGCAATTCTAAAAATTATTAATATTTTGGAAATTTAGTGAGTACAAGGGGATTGAGGGAATTGACAAGCAAAATATTTTTTTCAAATAAAGACTTACCTTATTTGCAGGATTTATTTAAACAAGACGACTGGTTGTCCACATGTATCCAGTTCCGGTCAGTAAATTGATCATCATCAGGTCTGTAATGACAAAACAATTGAAGCATGAAGAGAACAATATCAAACAAAAGTATATTTTACAAAAAATTAGATTATTTTAAATCTAGATATACATGTATGTTTATATTAAGGTGCGCGTCTCGGGATGCTAATTTTGGGAGATTCCAGCGGCCCCAATTTTGAAGCTATCGACCTCAAATTTTTTTTTTAATTAAAGGTATTTAAAATATCTACATCTTATAGAAGCCCTTTTTTTGATTTTCGAAAAAATAATTTTTTTTTTTTTAGATTAATCGCATTAAATAAAAGATATTTTTAAAAAATTCGCTCTATATCTTATAGATAATTAAATTAGTAATCATTGTGTTAAAAAATAATTAATTTTTTACCCTTAATTAATTAACTGGAATGGAATAAATCCCTTGTATTTCCTATGGGAAAAACTAACGCCATCTCTTGCCGCCTAGAGTAACTCGGTACTGAATCGTCTTCTAACGGTTTTTCGAGACGCGTACCTTAATACTTAAAGCTAGACCATGTGTAAGAATATTATTCGTAGACACGTAATACATCTTAATAATTCTCCTATGGAAGGTAAATATAAAGTATATGAGAGTATTGGCGCAACTGAGGATAGCTGGCAATTATATATCTTAGAGTTCATAGTGAATAAGGAGATTATAAGAAAGATCAGACCCAAGGGTGCATCTGTAATACGCTGGTCCCTGAATTAGTCTTACACTTTTACTTTCTCTTATCTATATAAACAGTTAATAGATAGAGAGAAAATATTGGTTTCATATGTCAAAATTCGATGCTGAAATTTTAAAATTCATAAATGATATCCGGCTCTGGGGCAAGTGACTCGAAGCTTTTGAACAAAGTCGGTCAAAAAGTACTAGTACTTGTGCACAATGCATTAAAGGCACAATCCAATCTCTAATTCAAATGGAAATGAGTGGTTTCCCATCTCAAGAAGGATTCTCTCCAAACCATGTTTAAATTATATATACAGTAAAACCCCTCTTAACCGGACTGGTCGGGACGGAGACCCTGGCCGGATACCCGCTTCGTAAGTAATTTATATATAATATATAATATTATAATATATGTAACAATAAAAGTAAAAATAATGTACCAGTATAATAAAAATATGTAATTTAAAATATCTACTAATGGGATATACCAGTTAATCCGATGCCGGATAAGAGGTGTTTTACTGTCTAAAATTTGGGAGATATAATTCAGAAATTGTCAAGAAAAATTGATTAAAAAATTAATAGAAATTAATAGAAATAATTGTCACATTTTTTGAAAAAAATTAGAATTTAAATTAAACTTGAATTTCCATCAATCATTTTTCATCTTCTAACAAAGTTTATAAGAAAAAGTAGAGTATTATTAACAATAGTATGTTGTTGTTTGTGGAGTAGATGCTGTTTAATTTATTATAACTTTACTCATTTAAATATTTATTTTGTTGAAGTTTTATTGAACTTTCTCTGAAGGTGTTAATTAATCTGGATTAATAAATCTATTAAAATTCAAAAAAAAAAAATTAATATTATAATATTTATGAGCGTCTTGCAAAATACTTGAGAAAAACAAACAAAAGAGAAAGAGAAGAGCTGTTTTTTTATTTTATACTAGCTGCAAAGCATGCCTTTGGCGGGGTTCTAGCCTAGTCAGGTGACTGCGCCCCTTGGATCCCCATGCTCGACTTCAGCGAGCATTTGCCCGCCCTCCGAGGGGATATATTAATAAATAATTGAAAACTTCTGCCTATTTTATGTCAACCAAGAGAGAGAAAAACTTAACAATTGAAAGCCTATTCTACAAAGGATCTCTCGTTAAAAGATTTGAGATTCTGGGTTCAATTCTCATCGATTAAATTGATATATCGTACGAGATTCGTATACTAAAAAAAAGGTCAAACGAGATTCTTATAGCCTAAAAAATATACTAAAAAAAAAGCTTGGACGAAAAATGGCGCCACCGTTGAGCTTTACCCCCGCTCTCAAAGGCTAGTTACGCCGCTGATATTCATCATCAGTTTTTAAATAAACGCAAGTTCAAATAAACAATAGTCCATTATAAGTTTATATATAGGCCTATATATAGATTTTCGATTATTTTCTAGTTACTATTTTAGGCAAAAGCTAAATATTTCCTGAGAAACGGAAGTATCATTAATGAATATTAAAATAAAATTCTGTTTGTCGCTACAACGAGGAAAAACAGGAAGTGGGTGAAAGAGGAAATGGGATGGGTAATCTTTACAAGAAAAAGGTTTTTGTAACTTGAGAAACTTGGTATTAACAGGCTCAGCAAAGAGAGAGCAGAACTTGCATGCGAGGCAATTAAGGCCCCAATAATGGCTTCCACCTTGAAACCAACTAAAATCAATGTCTTTGATAAAATCATTCGCTAGACTTTTTTATTCACGTGTATATATTTTATTATATTAATATTATCCATTTAGGTGATGAATTAACGAATGATCTCAAATGAAATAAAAAATCTGGTGTGTCTGGTCGCAGAGCACACAGCTTTCTCTTACCCTTCGTTGTGTACTGTACTTGTCACACCAGATTATTTGTGTCGAGATATTTAGTTGCCCTTAGCACCTAAATTACAAACTTGACCACGCGATTCATAGATGGCTGAGCTACGAATGCTTCCACATCAGTAAAGTGTACTTCAAATATATTTCGTAAACTAAGCATATTTTCTCCACCACAGTTCAATACAAAGCTGTAGAGCATTTTTGCTAAAATTTGGTTCATAAAACTAATTTGAAGATCAAATTTTGTTCAGTCAAAGTTAGACAAAATTTTACATTTCGAGAAAATTTGTCTAACTTTGACCGGCCGTATCTCGGTTAATATTGGGACTACAAATTCGTTTTATGTACCAAATTTTAGTATATTTAATGCTCAAGAATTTCTTCTTTGGTGGATAAAATATAGGAAAATATAAGCAAAAAACTGAAAAAAGTTTTTGAGGTTTTTGCCCCTCTCTCCTCCCCCCCCCCCTCCAATTTAGCCCAGGGTCCTCGAGGTCTAAAACTTAGATAGACATCACCAGGCAGCATGTTTTATCCATTGGAGTAAAAAGTAGATATGTAAAAAACTTCAAAATATTTTTATACAATATTTGGTTGAAACGTGACTTTGCTAACTTTTTTGATAATAATTTATTTATTGGGAAATTTTTAAAAAAAAAAAAAAAAAAAAAAAAAATTTTTTTTTATTTATTTATTTATTATTACAAACGGGCAAAGCCCATAAATTCAAATTAATATTCAATTACAAAAATTGTTTACAAAAATGAGTGGTCAGATAAAGTATACAAATACAAGTGTATGACAATTGGTTGATTATGACAAAATTGCCCGAATCCTGTCAAGGGGGGTTACAAACAGGTCTCCGGGAATTGTCTGGTCAGGTCATTAACAACTCTTTGAAGGTGTATATTTCGTTAATATTTAATTGATTTTCACAAATGAATGCTTTTTGGAAAGGTAAAGAGATATAGAATATTATAAAAATTTGTTTATTGTAATCAGGGTTAATAAAAATGGCATTAGGGGTATCCAAAGAGAAAAAAATATGAAAAAATGGAATTTTTTTAACTTTAGGCCTTTTGAGGGTCGCCTAAATCAAATCCAAATGGGCTAAAATTTTATATTTTTTCTATATTTTTCAACCAGTCGAATATTTTTAGGGAGTGGAACGGTAAAAAATCGAAAAAGTCCAGAATAAGGGCTACCCTAATATCCATCAATCGACATCGAATTTTTTAAATACTTTCTCTATAAGTATAGGGTAAGAGAAAGTAATAATAAAATAGATATGAAGGAAAAAGAAGCATTTAGTATACAAGCAAGCCTAACTAAATAAATTTCTGGGATTTTATTAGAAAATGAATTCGACTTAAATGAATTAGTTTTGTTAATTGAAGACCTGTTCCCTCTCTAGATGGGAGAAATTCTGAAGATAAATGAGAGCCGACACACAAAGGCGTTTTAATGGCCTATGCCTGAGTGGACAGGAGAGACGAGGGCTAGTAGTATTGGAAGGGGTGCAAATGAGGGTCCAGGAGTGGTGGGGGAAGCTCTAATTAGACCAAGATATTTAATATATATAAAACACTCCGGTCAGAGAAGACTTGGACTAAATAAAATATTGAAAGAAAGTGAAGTTCTTTGATTAATTTATCAAAAAAATTGACAGTCGGGAAGCGAATCCGGACTACAGGGTAAAGGTCACGCGGAAAATCGAAGCTGGGGTTCGATCTTTATTACTTTCTCTTATCTATGCATTAATATATATAGAGAGAGAAAGTATTGGATTCATGTCAAAAATTGTGGAGATTTTGAAGGAAATTCAAGTTTTTTTTTTTTTATTTTAATTTTATTCAAGGTCATTTTCGCCATCTGAGGCCACTTAGACCTTGTCCCAATTATACAGATTTTGAAGTCCCCTGAGTCCAAAAATGAGGGTCCCGCAAAAATTCGATGTCGAGATTTTGATGGAAGTACACGTCTATTTATGTGTTAGTATGAAGTATGAATAAAGTATGAAGAAAATGAGCTACAAGGTTGAAATTTCATATTTAACTGTGGCACTAAAATAAAATCGATCAAAAAGTACAAGTACTTTACTGATGTACTTTTTAAGCTATTTTCGATTTTCTTAAAATTTGCATTGAGCGATTTTGATTGAAATTCATAAATCAATCATTTTTAGATGCTCTTTAAAATGGTCTGTCTGTGTATGTGTGTAAAAGAAAATTTTACTATAGGTCGGAAACTAAATATGTCAGCATAAACGTCTGGCGTGACAAGCACAGAACCCAACTTTCAATTAGGTAAGAGAAATGTGTGTGCTGTCCCACCAGTCACACCAGATTTTTACTTTCTATTACCCTATATATGGAATATATAGAGAGAAAGTATTGCGCTCATTTGTATATTAGTAAATGAATATTAATTAACTTAATATATTTCAATGGCTTATATAGTAATTAGATTCTATTTTGATAGGCTTACTATATTTATATATCGGTGCTCGTCATTCATTCTGTAATGCCATAAATCAATCTCTAATAAACAAATTACTAATTATTAACATTTTTATCTTTTCACAAATTTTATTTTTAATTTTCCTCCCACCCGATGTAATCAGCTAATCTCATCAGCCATCTTGAATATTTAGACATAATTGTAACGCAATCCGAATTAAATTTTAAAAATGCACTGCGATTAATTTTTCCTGTTTTGTTTTTGTTAAATAAATAAATAAATCCCCTTCCTCTCTCTCCCCTCCCATCACCCACCAAATTCCATTTCTATTGCTATCCGAGTGTTTGGTATTAAATTTATGCGCATTATCATTATATGTAAATTTAATAATTTTCAATATAATTAGATCGTTATCATAATTCAATTTCGTTTTATTTTATTTGATAAACAAACCACCGGAGAACACAAAATTAAAAACTTAATGTATTTATCTTTCAAATTTGAAAGAACGCCATTCATTATTCGAGTAATTTTATTAGTGATTAGAAAATTTATATTTGAATAAATAGCGCCCTATTTTTAGCTGTAGTGCATTATTTATCCACAGGGCCAACCCTACTTTTATTTTCAACGACTTTATTTAGAGGTAAAAATTTCATATTATTAGAACAATCCGTGCTATATAAAATTTTTTTAATATATTGGGGGCGATAAAAAAAGATAAAAATAAAGTCCTCAGGGTAAGTAGAAATTAAAACTGTTTGCTTTTTATTGGCAAGAGAAGACGTTAAGATCGTGCCTGCTCTAACCAATCAAAAAGCTCGTTTTGGTCTCACATATCCAAGGACGGATACAGAGAGGGGGAGGGTAAAGGGGATAATCGCCTTCCCCCCTCCCGAGATTTGAGAAAATTATTTTTTTCGGAAATTAAATTTTATTTTGAATATAAAATTTTACAAATAATACTTAAAAATTTTATTTGTATATATATTCTGCTAAACATGTGTAGGAAGCACCTTTGAAAGTAAGAAAAAATTATGTGCTGTGCGACTAATCACACCAGATTACCCCCCCCTCCCGCCCAGAAATTACTCTGGATCTACTCTTGCACACATCTGTCATTGGAGTGTTATCTTTTAAAATAATTAATTTTTATTCCTTAAATGCTTTAATTGCTTGGTCGAAGGTACTGGGGCCTGCAAAGGGAAACACGCCCAGATAGGCTGGTGATCCTGGGTTCGAGTCCCGGGAGCCATGGGATATTTGGCTCACCAACAAAAAAAAATATAGAAATCAAGTCCGAGTCCAGGTTTTATTGAATATTAATTTACATTTAAAAATAATTTAAAATTTTTCTAATAGAAATTTTTTTTCTAAATTAATTATCATAATTCTTTTATTAGTAGATAAAACAAATTCTGTTAAGAAAACTTCTAATGAATTTAATTAAAAGCCGGTTCGAAAAATTCCTCAAAATGCAAAAGTTATCTGCGATATACAAATTTAGAGGCGATTTCTAATTGCCTTTAAGTAGATTATAAAAAGGGAAATTGGTCTATTAATTTAAATGATTTCAAAAGCTCTCGTATCAGGTAGAAGTACTTGCTAAAATTTTTTAATTCCACTCTCTTATTAATTCCCCAAATTTTCATTAAGATGATAACTTTGAGAAATTACTTAGCTCTTATTTATTATATATAAAAAAAAAAAATGATTTAAGAAAGAAGAGTTAAAATTTTTTTTTTTATTCATTCTTTTGATGATTGCTTAAATAATTAAATAAACGAAATAGTTTTAATTTTTCTTTTTCTTTACTTGATGAATAATTAAGCTTAATTCCTAAGACGAAAAAAAAAAAATTTGAAAAACTTCTTGAATATTTTAATTAAGGACAAGGGAAAAGGGCTGGGATTCAAAATGTCATAAGCAAGGATTTATATAACGAAATATCATCTCTTAAATATCAACAGCGTTTTAAGAAAGAGCCGGGAGAAAAAAAAAATAAATAAATTGCCACTCGGAGGGTTTTTTTTTTTCCTTATATAAAGTATAGGACAAAATGTTATGCCTTATCCTGATTCAATAAAAATTCAAATGAGAAGGACAACAGCAATTTAATCTTGCAGTGGGGGATTAAATCGAAAACCTCTTGACAATTCTCTTTATCTGATTGTAATGAAATTCTTTTATTTATTCATTTAAATATATATAAAAAAATTCCATTTGAGATATACGCATATATATTTGGAAAGAAAATAAAAAAAAAAAAAAATGGCTACTCGCTGTCTTTTATAAAAGCAAATACTGGATATATAAAATTAAACAATTTATTAAATTCTTTAATAAAAAATTTTTTAACATCCTATATAATTTTCTGACCTATCATATTTATAATTGGATTAGTAATAATTTATTACCAAAAATAAAAAGAATGACTTTCGACTTGACAGTTTTTCACGTAATATAGAACTGGCAACATTCATTCATCAACTATCTATTTTAAATCTTACCTTATTTTATTTTTTTAAATATTACAATTTAATCAATCAGTTTACACAATGACGATTTGAGAAAATATTGTATTGATGTACTGACATAGAAAAAGATTATTTGACTCACTGTCTGACTTGAGATTCATTATTTTTAATATTCGACTGTCATTTGAGAATTTTTTGACTTTCTTGTTAAAATACTTTAAAACGCCAGAAACTTTTTTTTATTTTTAACTATTCCTCGAAGGAATTAATAAAATGTAAGTTTTTTTGTTTTTGTATCTTTCAGATCTATATAATTCGATATGCGTTTCGTCGTATTCCCCATAGGCTACATGTTAAATTTCAATTTTTAAAAATTATTACACGATAACCCTGTGTCAGATCTCTTCAAATTTTTTTTATACGTATTTGATAGGATAAAACATATTATTACTTTTAATCTACCAAAGTTAACCGAACAACCTTAATAAAATTTTTTATTCTTGTTGTAGAGGTTTAAAATATTGTAGTTGGTGTTTTGAAATAACATACTACCAGGTCTATTCTCTAAAAACAGGTATAAAATAAGCCAGTAAATAGTAAAAATTATAATTATGAACTGATTACTACGAAGGTCAAAGTGAGCTGATTATTAGTACTTAGTCACCCGAATGAAATTTCGCAGATAAAGATCATTTTAATTTACTTTATTCAAATTATGAAAATTTTTTGTATGTCCAAATTGTATCTATCCTTTTTTCGTTAATAGATTCTTTAATTCAATAATAAAAGAAAACTAAATCTAATTTTTTTCATGATATATGAATGTTTTTTACTTATTAAAAAATAACTCATTAAATTTTCTAACTCTCTAGTTGATTTAAATTCCATCATAAAAAGCATTTTCTGTTTTAATGTACTTTTTGTTTTCAATAACCCAAGAATGTTTGTTAAGTGGAATTGCTAAATGGAAAGTGCACTACACAATAAGCCTACGATATTCCGTGATGTTGTAAAATGGGAGAGAGGAAAGGGAAAAACACAATTATACCTTGCTATAATAATAATAAAGATTAAAATAAATGTCAATTTAAATGAATAATAATAATAGAGGGGATAAATAATTTATGTACAGAAAATTGTTTTATTTAAAAAAAAAAAGTGCGTATGAATATTTATAATTTAGTGTGTGTAATTTTAAAGTATGATTATTTTTATAGGATGCTTAGAAAAAAGAGCTTTTAATATTAGCCTATAATTGAATGTTTTGATGGATAAAAATCTGGCATTGCCAAGAAGTTTAATTAAATTCTTTTAAATTTCATTAGCAATTCATTATTCCCCGATTTGAATATTAGGAAAATGTTTGTTTGCTAAATGTTTGGAAGAGAGTATGAAGATAAGTTTAACTATTTTAAAGGTATTAATTAAGTGGGTTTAGAATAAGATTTATAGTGCGGATGAATTCTAAATTTCATAAAAAAAAATATGGGGAATGACTTCCCCGAGACTTTCTCGTATATTCTTTTGGAATTCACGTCTGGGTGTGTGTGTGAACACGATTGCTTAAAAACCAAAGCAGCTAGATCGATGAAATTTGGTATATGCTCCTTACACTAAAATTGTAGATTTCTATCAACTTTTGGAGTAAATACGTCACTTGGAAGTAGTACTTTACCTAATAAGTTTTTTCAGAAATTTCGAAATTTTCAATTTCTTTGTTATATTATGATAAAATACTCAATTTTAAAAAGTTTTTATTCTTTGATATTTTTTCGAAAACTGAATAGTTTTTGAAATAATCAAAGAAGAAAACGACATTTTTCGTTAATTTTGATAAAAAAATCAAAACAAAATCATGCAGGTGTCATTAAAAAACATGTAAATATGAATAAATGAATTTGTGAAACAAATGAATCCCGTGACACGAAGCTTTTAAACAAAATCAGACAAAAAGTACTATTACTTTACTGATGTACTTTTTCAGTTTTTTCGATTTCCTCTAAATTCGCTCTAAAAATTTTGATTAAAATTAATAAATCAATTATTTTTTAGATGCCCTATAAAAAGTATATCAGCGAAATCTGTCGTGGAAATTGTTTGAAGTAGCCTTTACTTTTTGCTAATCTTCAATCTTCATTAGCATTTCGTCAAGGGTTAAACCCTTAATTTGAGGGCTTTTTCCATTGCAATCTTATTTTTACTTTCTCTACCCTATATATAAATATATATAATAGAGAAAAAGTATTGTTTTTTTTTTTGTGATAATTGAATGATCTGGGGGGAGGGGGATGAACTGTTCAGAATTATAAGTTTTGTAAATAAGTGCCACCCTAACCGGAACACCAGAGAAGAGCAATAGTCACTACAATCGTTGAGGTTAAGTGATGCCAAGCGCGGCGAAAGCTCGGGAATGGTGACCCTGAGCAATCAGCGTGTGGAGCGCCCCCCGGTAACCATCGATACTATGTATTTTCAATTAAAATAAATAAATTTATCACCCCTAAATGGCCTCTGTAGCCGAAAAGAGTTTAAAAAAAAGTGCCACCCTAATATACATGCAGTGTATATATGTAACAATAAGAAAATATGAAATATACCCTAATATCTGACTAATATTTTGACTAGATGAAGAGCTCAATAATTAATAAATCTTTGTTTTATTCATCTGACCGATATCATTTTGTCTGATTAAAAGAATATTTGTTCTTTAAAATCAATAAAAGTCCAAATCTCAAATGGGAACGCCCACTCAAGGGAGAAACGTACTAATCATTCTAATATTTAATATCTTCTTCATATTCGAGCTTGAAATTTATTCAGAAATTCGTTTCTCATTTGTCCAAATACAGAATTCATTTACATGTATAATAATTGTAATATTAATAAGGAAGGTATATTTAAATAAATGAGGATTCCTATTAAGCAGCAGGCAGAGTGATGCAATTTATTTCCCTAAAAAGAAAAGCCATAAAAGTATGTTGGATCTAATTTGCAAATGAGCAAGTGCACGAATAACCCCGGGGCTTGTTCTTACTTCTACTACACGAGCTATATATCTATAGAGGAATTGTGTAAAGTTAACGGCGCCTCCCCACCAAGTTTCCCTTTTAACTCTAAACAAAATGACTTGTTAGCAAAGCGCACCTGTGCGCCCTAAGGTTGAATTTCGCTAGCAATTGCCACCCCTGGATGGATCACTTGCCTTTTCGGCTTATAAGGTCAGATATATAGGGCTCATGCTAAAAGGAGCCAATTCACACACACACACATAGATAAATTCAGGGCCTTATGACCTTTGGGGTGGAAGTTCAAATCAAAATTGCGAAAGGGTAGAGATATGGAGGGGGAAAACGGGTCAGTCAACAAGAGAAGAGAAAAGCATCACTCAAAATGTCAATAATTCTAAGTGTTTATAATAAAGGCGGGGGATCGGGTTATAAATACAAATCTGGTGTGACTGGTCGCACCACATTTTAGTTTCCGACAGTACGGTACATTTGAATTTAAGATATAAAATTTATAAACATAGGAAAATATTTATATTAGTTACCATGGCAACCATTTCTATGAAGTACAAGAGTAAAGTGTGCTTCAAAAGATTTCAAGGGAAAATGGGAATATACATTTTAAAGAACATGTAAAATATAATTATTCTTCTTCTTACACACTTCTTCCCTACATATAATCTCACACTACAATATTTGAATTTGGTGTGAGATTGTATGGATGTAGGGGCGCTCCGATCGCTCATGCAATGCAGATGGCGTGCATGTCGAGATGCGGCAGCCATCTTGTTTTTTCTCAACTAATTCAAATGAGATTGTCACAGCTGCAACAACCTTTATAATCTTAGCTAAATTGTATCAGAAGAAGGCCACAGAATGAGTGGCCGAAACGTTGTAATTTTTACAAATAATCCGCAGATAAACCGAAAATAATATTCTTTTATTACCTATGATAACAACTGTGAAAGCCCAACTCCAAAGTTCAGGTAATCAGGTCAGAAATAAAATTTGAAAGCTCGATCAGATTAATTTTAAGGAGTTTCATCAACCAATTTCAATTAAAAATTAATGAATCAAATAATTATTATAAAATAAATGCCAGGATATGCAAAATCCTTTCATATACTTCTGATTTAGAGCTTTAAGTTCCATAATCCAAGGATCAATAATTCGCCCTCCATCAAGAAAAAAAATCTTTTGACATCACACAACTCTCTCTTACAAGTCAAATTTACTTTCAAAGCGATATTTTAAAAGCAATTATTCAAAACTAATTTTAAAATGGATATATCGATTATGAGAGAATGAAATATGGTCTGTTAAAAATGCTCGTCAAGTGTCTGGTTATTGAATAAGTCATTTGTATCGATATTAGATTAGTTGTTGTTTTTAGTATAAATATGAGAATTAAAATTATGCTAAGAAGCTATTAATAAGCGCTCAATTTTTATTATTATTTGGAAATTTTTTATCATTAAGTAGGAATGATGATGCATTAGCCCTTAGGACTGGAATGTTTGAGATGCCAAAGTTAGGATGCGATGTCGCCGTCGCTTATTAATAACGACCTAGATGAATTAGCCTTTGGATCATCCATTACTCTCGCTCTCATCTTTACGGTCCTTAGGCTTTGCTTGAGCTCCATGTGTCGACACAATGGATCATTTCCCAAAGCATGAGGCAACAATCCAACGGACATTAACGTCACTAAATGCAAGAATATTAAAATTAATTTTTCATCGTGTTTACTTTGAATATAATAATTTTTTTTTATGGGATTATCTATGATTTCAGATTCAGTAATTGTTTAATTGTATTTTTTTTTAAAGGATATTTATAACAAAAATCTGGTGTGAATTAACGTGCAGCACACAATCAAAATTGTTAGAACCAATTTTGAGAAAATTGGGAAAAAAAAACTAAAAGAGTAATAGTATTTTTAGACGATTTTGTTCAAAACGTCTGGGAGGGTACAGTGAGGGACAATATTAAGTCCCACCCATGCGTTTTCTACTTGTGATTATTTCATTGTTTAAAAAAAAAAAATTATATATTTTTTAATGGAAACTTTCATGGTTCAAAACTAGAAAATTTTTCATTTTCTTTTATAAAAACAATGAAATAATCACAAGTAGAAAACGCATGGGTGGGACGTAATTTGTCCCTCACTGTACCTAAATTAAATTTCCAACTATCTCTCGTTTCCTTCATGCTTAAACCATCACACACAGACAGAGAGACAGACACATCCACAAACCAATTGCGGGACCCACTTTTTTGGACTCACGGGCCTCAAAATGTGTATATCCATCGAATTTATGACATGATCGCAATTCTTTATCCCCTGGGGGGGGCCCCGGGGGGGCAATATATATTACATATATAGGTAGGAGAAAGTAAGAACGGCAGAGTAAGAAACTTGCTCCTTGACCAGCCGCCAAGGCGAGTCGTGGACCTGGTATTACATACAGGTATAGGTAAGAGAATCATCAATATTGGTCGCATAGCACACAATTTATTCTCACCTTTGGTCAGAGAAAGTTGAGTTCTATGCTTGTAACACCAGAATTTTTGTGACGACATATATTTAGTTTCGTATCAATATTTTAATATACTCGTAAAATTTAGAGAAAATTTTTTATTTTTTTTATTTATTTATTCCCTATTAAAAGGTTATTTATCAAAAGTAATTCAGGAAGCCATACATTCATGAAGAGAGTATTTAAATATTAGTCTATATATCACTGGCACTTAGTGTTAGTAAAGAATTAGAGACAATCGATCCATTTTATCTTGCTTGTTAGTTAAGAGTCTTTTAGTTTGAGAGATCCTTTTATCCCGACTTTTATGTCATCTATATAATAAATTATTTTCCTAGATAAAGAAAGTGACTAGTGGGTATGATGTGTTTGCAGATAACATACTTATTCATAAAATAGAAAGAAAAGAAAATTTATTTTCCCAAACATCAAAAAATGTTTGAGGTGTTAACCTTATTTAAAAACACTATCGTCAAAAACCCCCACCAAGAGTCTCTCACCCAATCAGCAGCCTAACCGTGTTTCTTATAGTTCCGAAATTAACTCAACAATCAATCTTCAAATTTGATTTGATAAATAGATAATAATAAAATTTATTTTTTAATTTTTTTTAAAAAATTAATAGATATTATCGATAAAGATTTTTACTTTCTCTTACCTATGTATATTTGTATAATATATAGGCTATATACGGTATAGAGAAAGTATTGAATTCATATCAAAAATTCGATGACGAGATTTTGACGGATATACACGTTTTGAGGTCCCCTGAATCCAAAAAAGTGGTTTTCGCGACATGGTCTATCTGTCTGTGAACAAAATGTCTTAAGAACGAAAAGAGCTAGGAGGTTGAAATTTTATATTTAAGTTAGGTATCCCCCTAACTCGTGTAAATAAGCTTTGAAACAAAATCAGCCAAAAAGTACTAGTAGTTTACTAAAGTACTTTTTCAGTTTTCTTTTTCTATTTTCTCAAAATTCTCTCCAACGATTTTGTTTAAAATTCATAAATTATTTATTTTTTAGATGCACTTTAAAATGTATATTCTCATTTTGCCATTGGATTTTTTTGAAGCACACTTTACTCTTGTACTTCAGGAAAGATAGGGAAAAAGTTGCCATGGTAACAAAATATAAATAAACAAATAGTTAAATATTTTCGAGATTTATATATTTGAATTAGATATTAGTATTCAAAACATCTCGATTCGTTTCGGACTTAACTAAGTCATAGAGATTGGCTTAAATAGAAATGCCTGAACCCCCAATACATATATTAATTACAACGGTTATCGTCTAAAGTCTTAAATGGCCTGAGTTGCCGAAAAGACTGTGAATATGTGAGAGTGTGAGTGTGAATGAGAAAAAAATGTGAATGTTTTTTATAAAAAAATCTGGTGTGACTGGCGCACAGCACACAACTTTCTCTTACCTTCGGTAATCGAAAGTTGTGTTCTGTGCCTGTCACACCAGATTTTTGTGTCGACATATATTTAGTTCCCGACACTACGGAACATTTGAATTCAGATGTAAAATTTATAAGTATGGGAAAATATTTATATTTTGTTACCATGGCAACCATTTCTCCTATCTTCCCTATGAAATACAAGAGTAAAGTGGTCTTCAGAAGATTTCAATTGCAAAATGAGAATATACATTTTAAAGAACATCTAAAAAATAATTGATTTTTGAATTTTAAAAAAAATCGTTGGAACAAATTTTGAGAAAATCGAAAAAAACTGAAAAAATACATCAGTAAAGTACTAGTACTCTTTGGCCGATTTTGATTAAAGCTTATTTTCCGGTCCCGGGGGTGTTTAACTTAAATATAAAATTTCAACCTCGTAACTCAATTCCTTCATCCCTTAAAATTGAACACACACCACCCCCCACCACCCACCCACAGACAGACCATGTCGCGAAAACCACTTTTTTGGATTCAGGGGACCTCAAAACGTGAAGATCCATCAAAATCTCGACATCCTTTTAACATAAATCCAATACTTTCTCTCTATATATATATTACATATATACATAGGTAAGAGAAAGTAAAAAGTCATAGAAGATATATATCTAACATCTCTCTTTATTTTCTGGCCTTTGACCTTGGAAAACAAATAGTTACTAACTATTTAACATCCAAATAGTTATAAATTTTTCAAATTCAAATGTACTGTACTGTCGGAAACAAAATATCCTATCTTCACAGAAAAACTTGGCGTGGCAACCACAGTACACAACTTTCGATTAGCGAAGGTAAGAGAAAGTTGTGTACTGTGCGACCAGTCAGGACCAGATATTTTATTTCATATTTGTATGGATTCCTTTTGTTCATCTTATAATTGATAAATTTATTTTTACAAGCTAGGCATTTAGTTAGGGGGGCGTTATTGTCTAATGTTTTTTTTTTAGATGCTTTTTAAAATATCGTATAATGAGCATTTAATTTAATTAAACTTAATTAAATTGCTATTTTTTATAAGAGTGTATATTTATTTATTTTTATTATTTCTTTAAATTATGTTAAGTCTAGAATTAAAATTTCAAGAACAATTTCAAAGGCATATGGGCGAGTGTTTGTATGATTGTGGAGAGGAGATTTAAAAGGTGAAGGGGAGGGGAATCCCCATCTGAACGGAGGAGAGGAAAGGGGGAGACGCGACGAAAGTGGTAAAACCATTGCTGCGCCATTGCTGAAACGATGAACATCTAAACTCGGGGGGAAATCTATTGTTGAGTGCCCGGGGGCTAAAAAAATATTAATTTTAAACAAAATCGTTGGAGCGAATTTTAAAAAAATCGAAAAAAAAAAAAAAAAAACTGATAAAGTACATCAGTAAAGTACTAGTAGTACTCTTTGACCAATTTTGTTCAAAAGCTTATTTTCACCCCTTGGGGAGGGTGACTAACTTAATTATAAACTTTCAACCTCCTAAGCTCTATTAGTTTCTGAGATATTTTGTTCACAGACACACACACACACACAGACAGACAGATCATGTTGCGAAAACCACTTTTTTGAATTCAAGGGACATCAAAACGCGAAGATCCATCAAAATCTCCACATCGAATTTTTGACATGAATCCAATACTTTCTATATATTTCATCTTTTATATATATATTCTTCTGTACGTGTGTATGTGACTGAACTCCTCCTAAACGACTGAACCAATTATGATGAAATTTTCTGTGTATGTTTGTGAGAGTCCCGGACAGGTTTTGTTTCACAAATAACAATAAGTTAATGAGTAATTAACCGTTAAAATAAGAAAAAAAATAAAAATTAGGATAAATAGTTGCCATGGTAACAAAATATAAATATTTACCCATGTTTACGATTTTTTTTTTATTTATTTACATTTTGAAATTCTAAAATATCGACGTAAATTTTTTTTGTCTGTGTACCGGGAGAGTTCCGGAAAGGATATGATTCACAAAAAATCTTAATTCATGAATAATTAACCGTTAAAATCTATATATATAAAAATGGAAATGGGAAAAAATGTATGTATGTATGTAAATATGTATGTATATGTTCTATAGAAATCCACAATTTTCAATGAATCCATTTGAAATTAAGTACACATATAGTACAAGGGACAGGGAGTAACGTAGTAATAATTTGAATCTCTTAAATGTTTTGGAAAATTAATTATAATCAAATTTCTTCAATATGGGAACACAAAATCAACAAGTTGGCTAGAAATTTGAGAGGTGGGTAGATGCTCCGTGAACCAGCTTCCTACCTGACTATGGGCTGGGGGCGGGGCTATGCAGCAGTTGAAAAACGAAGAGAAGAGGCAGGTGACTGACCCTTTAAACAGTCATAAACAGACCCTTTTGTGCTGTGCCCAGTCGGTAACCTCGCCTCGCTTGAATATAAGATCCTTCCTTAACATCCTTAACACTTGCATTGCAACAAGAAATATCCCGAATTTTTGGGAATAAACTTGCTCGCCGAAGGCGAGCAAAGGGTCAAGGGGCGTAGCCCCTGGCTAGGCGGAAAGCCCGCCGAAGGCGGGCTTTGCGACTAGTAATCTATATATTATAAAAATGAATTGGGAAAAATGTTTGTATGTACCGGTATGTATATAAGTAGGCGAGCAAGGGGGTCCAGGGGCGCAGCCCCCCCCTAGATAAAGCCCCGCCGAAGGCGGGGCAGCACTTCTAGTATATATATATAGAGGTAAGAGAAAGTAAAAATTATCTTTTTAAAAGGCCAAGTGCATAATTAATCTCCAATGCAATTTCAAGTGGCTTTTAATTAAAACTAAATTCCTTCATATCAGTTTAATTTATTCGCATTATAAATTAACAAGGAATAAAAAAAAGAGGGATATAATATTCTGGTGCAAGGTGAATGTGAATGAATCACACACACATGTGTGTGGGAAGAAAACAGGTGGGAGACAGATGCACCGACCGACTTATTGTCTACCAAATGATGACTCACCTGGAGGCTTGTTCCCATCAAGCAGGATGGGTGTTTAGCCCTTGACTCACTCATACCTTCTGCTCTCTAATTAATCGTTGCATTGCCTGCCTTGAAAAAGATTCCGAAATATGAAATCACTCACCTAGAAGGGAAACTTCACTGCCTGACTGGGGGATGCTTTATTCATTTAAACTTAATTAGTTCTAACTTGTTTTTTTTTTTAAATTATCCTCTCTCAGTTACTAGAAGTTTTCTTTTTAAATCGTAGCTGCAATGGTTTGTAAGGGGGATGATGCGATCTTGCGTGAATGAGTGCATACAGTTAGTGCATTGATATCATAATCGGAAGTAAGCCTATTTGAATAAAATTAATGCAATTATTTAGCACTAGATTGTACCGTCCCTCTTCTAACTTTAATAATATACTACAATTTTTCAGAAAATTCGTTGGATCATTAACTTAAAAAAATTGCTATCATTGTATTTGTGAAAAATATATTTATATGAACCATTAAAGAAAAAAACTGGTGTGACTGGGGCACAGCACACAACTTCGCTTACCCTTCGGCAAGAGAAAGTTGTATACTGTGCTTGTCACACCAGATTTTTTTGTGTCGACATATATTCAGTTTCCGACGGAACGGTAGGGGAAAGTGGGGCAAGTTGAGACGGGGGGCAAGTTGTTACAAGCAATATAATTCGCCAATGCGTATGCGCAAGTTGGAGCGAGTGGTAGCAGTCTATGTGTCGTAAAGTGACGCTGCACATTCACACATAGATGACAATTTTTTCTATGAAACGTCTTGACAATCGTTGTAATTAAACTCCTTTTCAGCAGTCGACAATAAAATAATTATCATAATGTAAGCTTGACAATTTATGGGTCAATTTTTGACAATTGTGGCATTGTCAGCCTTTACTTTCAGGCAATCAAGGTACTCATCAGAAAAAATCGTATTTGAAAAAAATTTCGATGAAATAACTTTCACCAGTTGTTTTCTCGTGAGGATCTTCTCTATTTTTATTTCTCTTACCTATGTATATATGTAATATATATATAGAGAGAGAAAGTATTGGATTCATAATAAAAGGACTCGACATCAGGATTTTGATGGATCTACACGTTTGAGGTCCCCTGAATCCAAAAAAGTGGTTTTCGCGACATGGTCTGTCTGTCTGGGTGGGTGGGTGTGTCTGTCTGCTGTGTGTCTGTCTGTGATCAAGTATCTAAAGAATGAAGGAATGACCTAGGAGGTTGAAATTCTATATTTAAGTTAAGCACCCCCGGGGCCGGACAAGTAAGCTTTGCAATCAAAATCGACCAAAGAGTACTAGTACTTTGCTGATGTGCACTTTTTCAGTTTTTTTCGATTTTCTCAAAATTTGCTCCAACGATTTTTTTTAAATTCAAAAATCAATTAATTTTAGATGCTCTTTAAAATGTATATTCTCATTTTGCGATTGAAATCTTCTGAAGACCACTTTACTCTTGTACTTCATGGGGGAAGATAGGAGATTCCCAATGGTTGCTATGGTAACAAAATATAAATATTTTCCCAAACCCATAAATTTTACATCTTGAATTCAAATGTACCCTACTGTCGGTAACTAATAATATATCTCAACACAAAAAATCTGGTGTGACAAGCACAGAACACAACTTTCGATTACCGAAGGTAAGAGAAAGTTGTGTGCTGTGACCAGAGGGAATCACACCAGATTTTTTGAAGATTGCTAAACAATAAGACAATTAAGTCGTATTGCTCATTATTTTCACTTAATATTCCAGTGTACATTAAGTGATTCAATACAATTCCTGCTCATAGGTGAAGAGCCCAAATGATCTAAAACTACACTTTATTCTTTAGAATGTCCTCTTTATTGTAGTATATACAATTTCATTGCCAAGTGCCATTTGGTAGAAGAGCGTGATAAACAGACGGACACTCTGCAATTATATTTATAAATAATGATTACCTTCTCTCGAACTTGGAACATTGTCCCCGCTGGTCTATTAGTCTATTGAAGTTTTATAGAAATTTATTTGTCTTTTCTCTTTGCTTTTAGGTAAGCTGGCTGCTTTATGTCTCTCTGCTCTACTTCACCTCTAATTCCGTTTGTTATATGTAAGTATTTTATTTATTTATTTTTTAATAAATAAAATTCTTTAAAAATATTAAATTTATTACCCCGAAAAAAAATATCCCTTCCGTTATTAGTTGTCAGCAAGTTATCAAAAAAAAAAAAATGGAGTTACATTTGATTGATTTATTAGGATTTTCGTTCGTTATTCGAATAGAAAATTAAATTATATAAAACATAAATTGAAATCTTTCGATTCCCTCTAGCAGTGCCTGATTGATACGATAGAGCCACCAACACAACAACAACAACAACAAAAAATTATGTGTTCATTTATACCGTATAAAACATTTTTTTATAATCTAAATACAGTTCTATTCTCTAAAAA